>DF358291.1:37166-97872 GCA_000787875.1 Solanum virginianum
ATCAGATATCGAGCAGCCACCCAAATCAATCCAACTTTGATAAATTATTGTCCAATTGAAAACTAATGGGGCCATATGTGAACATCATACACTTTATCTTTTATACGTGTACATAGTATATTGATCAATCAATTTTAGTCAAATAATTGAAAATTTATCGATATTTGATACATATATATTTGTTTGTTCTATCAGAATTTATTTAATTTCCAACTCTCAACAAAAAAGATAATCTAAAATAGGAAATTTTCAAAATCTCAAAAGTATAACACAAGGCATGCTACATCACGTTTAACATAAAAATTCCACTTGACATATATATTGTGAATTACAATAATAAATAAATAGAATATTATGGTCAATAATATTTTATTTGGTGAGACGAATATTCCATGAATTTAATTTTTATATTACGATTTTTGGCCTAATTTGATAGTCCATTCAATGCTATATTTTAGTAAAATTAGTAAAAAAAAAATTGTGTTAACTTAATAACGTAAAATCCTGACACAATAACTTTAAATAAGGGAGTAAAAGATAATTGATTAAAAATATCGTAATAAAAATAACACGATAAACGACGTAACGAAAAATAGTAAGAAATAACAAAATTAAAGAATATAAGAAAAATTAAACAATGCTCGATTACCTGCTACCGATCTTATATATCTTAATTTTCGATTTTTATATCATTCTATCTAGGGTTATATATTCGATAAGCTGTAAATATATTATATTGACTAACCTTTGCCTTATATATTATGTAATTGAAACATAAAAAATAAAAAGAAAAAAGAAAAGAAAAGAAAAACATATGGCTTAAAACAAATGCGTTTTATGCTTTATCTATTATAAGGACATTTTAGACAATTACTCTTGCTAGGGATAAATAGATCCATCAGCAATTGTAACCTCCATTTTAATTTGTGACGAGTTAATTATTTTTTTTATTAAAACAATTTTTATTTTAAATATTTAAAATTGTTAATAATTTGTGTTTTATAATATTTTTTATGTAGTTTTCAAATATAAAAATTGTATTACATAAAATATAAAACTTCAATATTTGAATTCATGATCAAAATTTAAAATTCGTCTCTTTGTAAAATTTCTATTTTTCTATTAGAATATTGAATAATATATATAATTGTATATATATAATGCGTAATTCGAAAAGATAAGTTTAGGGAGGGTAATATGTACACAACTATACTCTGATCTTGTGAAGGTAAATATGTCGTTTTTGATAGACCCTTGACGCATGTAAAACGTATTAAAATCAAGTATTTTAATTGAAAAAAAAAGAGTGAAGAAATAGTATATTCCCTTCATTTCAATTTGTTTCTCCTACCTTCCTTTTTAGTTCGTTTAAAAAAGAATATCCCTTGCCTTTTTAATTTACTTTCTATATTACATGCATAAAATCACATGATTCAAACTCTTCTTTATTTTCTAAAATTTTGAGTTAAGTTAAAATTAGACAAATAAATGAAAACAAAGAAAGTACACAATAATTGATAAAAAATCACAACAAAAATAGTACCATAGATGAAGCAAAGAAAATAACAAGTAATAATAAAATAAAAAAGTATACGAAAAATTGAACAATGCTCGATTACATACTACCAACCTTCTAGCTTAATTATCGACTACAATGTCATTCTATCCAGGGTCATATACTCAATAAGTTATAAATATGTTTTAGCGACCTACTTTTACCTCTTTTAAAGTTCAATAAAGGCTATATATAAACAAGACTTGAAATTTTTTTAAAGAAAATTATGACTTAGCATTCTGCGTTTTATGTTCATCTACCTTTTTCATATTTATTCTTTTTCTGATAAATAAGTATTATAAATTGAGTCATCAAAAATTGTATTTTTATTTCGATTGACAAATACATGAAATATACTTTTCTGTTCTAATTTATGTGGCACAATTCAAATATTAAAAGTTAATCAATTTTTTTTTAATTCAAACATTTCTATACACGTTTTAAATATTTAATTGTAGCCTAGGACCTTTAAATAGAATAAATTAAAATAAAATAAAGAACCAAAGTCTAAGATGACAACAAAAATGTCCATGTCAATTATTTTATTTTTACGTAACCTTATTTGAATTTAGGTGCGTGTTTAAGTGGGTGTGTATTATCTTTGTGTATTGTTAATTAATTTTATTTATTTATTTTTTACCAATTGATTGTTGTTGATAATATAGGATTAATAGCTTAAACACTTAGCTAAATTCAAATATATTATGCTTATTTGATAAGAAATTGACATAATATATTATATATCAATAAAGCTTCTATTATATATCTTTTATAAATTGTTCTCCGTAATATGTATTAAATTTGTTTTATAAGTGTATATATATGTAATTTTCCCGAAAATGTGGATACCAGCCCATGTCTGAAACTTGGGCCGTCTGCTAACCCAATAACTTGTTTTGGGCCAATTATAGGCTTTTCTTGCTGGACAGTTTCAGCCGGGTTTGGGCCGGCCCAACTACTAGAAGTGATATGAGACTATGTAGTATTTACATACATTGAACCGTTGAAGAAAATTTATTTTTTTTTCAAAAAAAAAAAAGAAGGAAATTCTTGAAAAATATTATCCGGCATATGATTAGATAGAGGAAAATATATTTTTAAAATTTTTTTTATAAACTATTGATAATAATATTAGCAAGTAAATAGTATTTTGATGAAAGTTTCGAGTAATTATTAATAAATGTCTAATTTTTCAAATATTTTAATTTTTAGAAGGATTGTCAAAATTTAATTATTGAGTTGGATATTGATTAAAACATATTTTAACCATTGATTCGAGAGGATGAGTTTGAATTGGACATGAATTATTTGAACCATTGATTCGAGAAGATGAGTTTTGAGTTGAATATGAATTAATTTTGATCCTAATGCTTCTTAAAATTGGGATTTTAGTTTTAGTAAAACTAATTTTAACATGCTATTAATGATTTGAATAAATTGTGATAGTCAAACATCATTTTGAGCGGATTTTGATATTCAAAAGAAGATTTTTCTATCAAATTCAAGGCAAATGAAACAGATATTGGGAGTGTGAAAGCATGAGTTGCGATCATGATTACATACTATAATAATTCATACTATAACTATAAGCGTCTTCGGTCCACGCGGAGCAAGGCCTCAACTTACAAGCTTGTAAAATCCTTCGTTCGCAGAGCACAGTCGCAAAATTGAAACTTAAAGAAATTAACATAAGTAATCAATCACATGATTTAATTCAATAAGATCAACAAAATCTTACGGCCTTTTCAAGATGATACTGATTTTCATACCGAATAAATACATGACTTATGTTATATTATTATGAGATATTTGATCAAGTTCTACAACGAGCGAAATCCTCGTATATGCACCTAACAAAAAAGCTTTTTTTTACCGCTCAATTTAATTATTTTTTCTTATCCACATACCTATATTTTAGCATTTTCAAAGAGAGAGAAATAGCCAAGCATTTTTTCAAATAGAGAGCAGATATGGCTGTAGCTTCAGCAGCGCCATTGGCAATGAACGAAGCTTTGAGAATGGCTACAAATTCACAAGCATACTTGGAAGGCACCAAGGTTAAAGGAACAAAGTCCTTAATCGCAGATCTATGCCGCCATTTCCACAACCCCGGTTGGGTTTCCGGAACCCGCGCCGGCGGAGCCATTACGATTAAAGTTAATGACGACTCAATTCCTAAACCTCAACAAGGTATCGTTATGTCGTTTTCAGGCAAGCACTCATTTAAGATATTAGTCAGAGTCGGGTTCAAAATTTAAGCTCCAGCGTTCTAAACTAGCACTGAATTCACTGCATTTTTGTTTTAAGAAAAATTTATGAGTTCTAGCCTCTTATTTAGTGTTAAAAATGCCAAAGATATACCTTAAAAGTATTTTCATTTTTTGAGTTTCATACCTGGATTATTGTGTATGAGTTTAGAATGCTTGTAAAAACACACCTCAACCATCAATCATTACATAGGAAAAGAAAAGAGAACAAGGGATAGTTGAAGTGCGTTTTAGCTTCAACTGATATATATGCTATGCAATTTTAGTTAGGCACAACTACACACTTAAACTTGTATAAAGTTGAATAAGCAGACACACGCATCTTATATGATATAACATAAATTAGTTCAAATGTATTTCATGCGAATGGCCACGTAGGATGCATATGTCTACTTTTTCAACTTATACAAGTTTAAGTAGCTAGGTATGAATAGTACATGTGTATTTATTATACCTGTGATAAATAGTTCTAGTAAGAAACTCGCGCACATGATAGTTCAGGTATGAAACTCAAAAAATTGTGATACTTTTGGTGTGTTTTTCAACATTGACTCTATTTTTCAAAAAATGTTATGGGTGAAAGCGTCTTGTCATCCTAATTTTAGTTGATTTTTACACATAAATTATGTTCTACTTCGAGAGTACTGTGTTTAGATGAACCCACAACTAAATAGCTTCATGCGTCCCTAATCTTAGAATGGGAGGCAGACTCGAATTTGAAAACAAATAAAGGATTCTACCACTACCCATTTAATTTATTGGGTTCGAAATATATTACCTGTATTTATTTAGCGAGGATTCGAGCCAAAGCTACTGGCAGTTAGCCAGATCCACCTATGGTCTTAGCTGCTAGCTCCCATTGTCCACCGAGGCTCAAACACCACGGTTATCAAATAAATTCCTAAAGTTAAATTAGTTTGGTTTGGTGAAAATAGGGACTAAGTTAAATTTTTTCTATGTTAACCTACGAAATCTTGAACTTTGCTTTCTGTTATCTTCTTTGAGTTCTGTGTGTATTTTGGGTTGTTTGATCAGGGGTGCAGAAGGAAAGGATGGTAGAAGAGGATATGGATGTGTTGTCTTCGAATGGGTCTGTGTTATCTGCGCCGTTGGCCACATCTTACCCGCGTAAGCCTCCCCAGTATTCTGATTGTGCCCCTATGTTTTTAAAGGTACAATTGAATCATCATTGTCATGTTTCTTGTTTTGAATTTTGGGGTTTGCGCAATTTGCTGTGCTGAGCTGTGCTAAAGTTAGAATCTTGTGAATGTCCTAATAACTTCTCTGTTTTGGTGTTCTACTTTAGCATGTGTCATTTCCATTTGCAAGAATTGAGCCTCAGCAATTAGATTTATTAGTGTGTGTGGCTTATGTGTTTCATGTCAAATTGAACATACATAGTGCTTAACTTAGAAATTAAGCAAATGGAAAATTAAAGGATCAGCAACACCTAAGTGTGTGGCCTAGTGGTTAATAAAGTAGCTTGAGGACCATGAGGTCTCAGGTTTGAATCTATTTTCCAATCTGTCTAAGCCTTGATAGATAGAGTTATCCAGTAGTAGGTAACCATGGTCAAGGTTCGCCCAGGCTGGCCTGGACACCACAATTATAAAAAATAAATTAATTAAAGGACCAGCTATGTTTTTACTGTCTTCTTCCCTAGCTCGCGAACACCTCAGTTCAACTCCTTTTGGACTGTGATTGTGCTCCTATATTAGCCAATCTATATGCTTTAATTATCCTATTTCATTCTTGCCGTGGATTCTATCCCCCTAGTTGAATTCTCCTATTGGAGGCCCTAAGAGACAACAGTTAAGTTATGGAACACATCCAGATTAGTGCTTTCTGATCTTTCCATAGATGCTTTTACTTGGGTAACATTAGCTCATATATTCTTTGATAGACAAAGGAAGAATCATATGGGAATAGGAAAGCCAACAGTAACCAGTATAAATAGATAAGTGGAAATGAGAAATTTGTTAAAAACATAGTTGGTGGGATGTTGCTAATTGGTTATTTTTTAATAACCATGGTGTCCGAGTTGCTTGAGTGCACCTTGACTAATTCCATGGGGATGCTTGCTACTTGTAGCATAGGTTCTGGAAATAACCTAGTGCCTTTTTTTTTTACCTCCATTGAGATTTGAACTTGATACCTCATGGTTCTCAACTCACTTCATTAACCAATGACCACTAAGTCACACCCTTATGTATGTGATATTAGTGGATTGTAAGCTTCAAGAATGAAGACAGTAGAAACTGGGAGTATGAAAATAAGTTTATTGTGGTTCCTGTTTTTGGGAAAGGTAAGATCACACATGTTTTTTTGGCACAAACTGTCTTGGAAGTAACCAAAAAACAAAGCTCATTGTGTTTGAGACTTCTTAACATTCAACATGGTCTAATCTAGGACAATTTTCTGTCAGTATATAGGTTATATATTTGTTTTCTTCAGAAAATTCACATTTTAAAGACTTCATTTTTTAACTATATAAAGAGTTTCTATCTTCTCCCTCTTATTCCGCAGTTATATAAGAGTGAAATTCTCTGTGTCTTTTTCATCTCAATCGTTATTCTTTTTTTTCTGTAATTACAGATTACTCAGACAGAAATGATCAAAGGAATTCAAGGGCACGGTTACTATGATGAACTTGTGGTCCCTATCATAGAGAACATTGCCCACGAGAGAGAGCTCCCAGAATCTCTTACAGAAGCAGTATGCACCTCCATCTTCTGAAAATCTTGTCTACCACACAGCAATATTCGTGCATCTGAAAATAAAGGACTATGCATCTGATATTGTTGTTATCATGATTGGCTTCAAGTCATACAACATATTGGATGGTTTATGTTGTATAATTGAATGAATTGTGTTGAAAGTGCAACTTCATTCCTGTTCTAATTTGGATGTGTTCACAAAGCTTCTAGGTAATAATCCTCAACTGATAAACGAACAAGCTGTACTTTTTTGGGGTATTTTTTGTAATTCGTTATCAATTGAATATTATGCGCTTCCTCTTCACTGCTGAAATTAGTTTTATACTTTTAACACTACATGGAAGAAACTAGAAAGAGTAGAGCTTCACTTCTCTAGTTCTCTTTTCCCATTCATTTGTTTTCAATGATTTTCACCACATACCCTACCACTAGAATAGATGGAAAAATATCCCTACAAGACAATCATTTAATCATTCCTCTTGTTCATCCTTGGAGCTGATGGTGCATACAGAGAGTTGGACATTTTTTTTGAAGATGCTGCTATATATATTTTCCACTTGATTATAGGCTTTTACTTTATCGGTATATCTGTGTTGCTGGTAATTGGATTCTAAAACTGTTTAATAGTTCACAAGTATTAATATCATATCTAATTTTTAAGTAAGATGTTGTTGGTAAAAGTTACTAAACACTAATTTAATGGTGGTACTTCACAGAAAAAGGGGCGGGGGTGGGGGGTGGGGGGGTTCCCTTTTTACATGAATCCACTATTTAAATCAGCTATTGAAATCTAACATTCTCTTTTCCTCGTGTACATTCTTTGAATTAGACCACAGAGCTAAGAAGAAAAAAATTAGTTAAACAAATACGATTAGAAATGACTCAAAACAGCAAAACCCAGGTATATGATGTTTACTATTCAAGAGAATTCAGAACTAGCGGCCCTGGTTTAAGGTGCTATCATACAGAAAAGCAACCAAAGTTTCAACCTTGTGCAGTTCTCCTTTAGTGATATTATCAGTATGAGGAAGATGTTTCACCAAGAAATGGTTTCACTAAATGCTTAGATTAGTATTTACAAGAGTGAACCAAGTTTTCTTGAAAGTACCTGTAGATCAGGGTTGACACTCAATTGTCTAATTTGTAGTCTCTCAATTTGATGATGATAATAAGAACACTCATAGGTTTAGTATCAGATGCTGCAATGGGAAAAATTACTGAAGGCTCAATCTATCTGCCTAAAGAGGGTCTTTTTTCATGTTCATGCATATGAAGATGCATCTTCCTGTCCTTTTCATTGTGGGGTTTCTGCTTTGATGTTTTAGCATTGCAATTTTTAAAAAAAGATTATGTTCTTATGACACACGTGCCAGATGCCTAAGGCCAGCTGTCATTTGCTCTCAATCTTTTCCTCTGAAAGAAAATTGATTTGCTTAAGATTTTGAATCGTAGGCTTAAATGATTCTTTTTTTTTGAGTGGCACATCTCCTGGGAGGTATTAATCCTTTGTCCATGTTGAACAGATCAAAGCTTACCCAAAGGCAATGGCCTTGCTGGTCCAAAACCATGGGATATATGTGGGGGCGGATTCTTGGATGAGTGCTAAAACTCAGGTTTGTATTGCGAAGCAATTCCTTTTTCTTAATTTGAGACGAGGGTCTTCTGGAAACAGCCTCTCTATCTCTATGAGGTAGTTGTAAGGTTTGCGTACATTTTACCCTCCCCAGACCCCACTTGTGGGATTCCACCGGGTATGTTGTTGTAAAGCCACTGGTATTGGTGTAGTTTGTATTTAACTATTTACCGTCTAAGAGTGATAGTGACTGATAGCTATGGCATTTTGCATATTTTTCTACAACCTGCTGTTTTGAATTCACAGTTTTAGTTGTTCCTCCCCACCCATCTCATACCTCTTTTTCTTTAAGCGGGGTGGGGGGATGCAAGAAATTTTGGGTTGAATAAGCTAATAAGTGTTGATTTAATAATGATTTTTCATCCTTTGTAAGTTTTCTCTTTGAATTTTTTATCCTGCAGAAAAATGTAACTTAACTGAGAAAATAATCCTCAGATCAAGGCCCTTTTTGTGTTAATTCTTCTTTTTAAACTCTTCTAGTTGAAAATCTATCCTCCAGGCTGAGTGTTACCACTACCCATCTGATGCCGAATTTAAACTTAAGCAGTTGGGACTGGGCTGGAAAACAAAAACTCACGGTCCCATTCATAACTCCAATGGTGCTTTAAGCAGCATTCGAAATGGCAAGATGTCTGCAAAAGCAGGTGCTCTTGCTTCAAATGGTGACATTGAGCCATTAAGAGTAAGCATTTGAAACTTTGGACCATTCTCTAGTTTCTTGTAATTTATGATTTTGATTTAGGCTTCATATGCATTTAATTAAGTGTAAAATGACTGCATAGTAATTTTTATTGTTTGGTGCAGCGCTGCATCGTTTTGGATATTGAAGGAACCACAACACCCATATCATTTGTTACAGATGTTCTTTTTCCTTATGCTCGTGATAATGTGGGGAAACATTTGGATGCAACATATGATTCGGTAGAAACCCAGGAGGATATTAAGCTACTAAGAGATCAAGTAAGCTTTCTGAGTGGAGATTTCATGATAGGTTGATCTCGATCTGAGCTTTAGCTACTCTCTAAATAGTCCCAAGTTGAGCTGACTGGCTTAATTACACCACATGCCTCTAGTGTATCGTCATAATTTATTACATATATTATTACACATCCATTAAATCAGTACTATCCACTTGAATTTCCCACTTGCAAGAAAATAAATGCTTGTCTAATACTAACTAGCTCAACAACACATGTTATCACTACCGACATTCAATAATACTATGCTCAATGTGCTTTGCTTTTCTGAATTTAATTATACTAGAGAGAGAAATGATGAAAAGGTATTCCTCAAGCCCATTTGTGTTAGCGACGTTCGAATAACAAGGGCATTGAAGGACTGGTGCTCCTGTCGATGAACTTCAATACTCTCAAGATTAGGAATTCGGTTCTTTGGATCAAAGGCCAGAATTACAGTTAGCTTCAAGTTTTCCTTTTACTGTACAATACAAATAAGAATAAGATATGAAAACTAAAGCTGAATAAAATTAGCACCACACTAAATATTTTAAGAAGTGGAATCCACCAGTTAGCTGGTATTCTAGATCTTGTCTTTAACATTGTATCTGGTATTCTAGATCTTGTCTTTAACATTGTATCTGTTATTACGTAAAAATAGGTGGTATCCCTTTTCACTGAAACACGATTCAACATTTGTCACAAGTAGAACATGTCTAATATACTTGTTGAACTTAAAAAGCTGCAACTCATAATTGGTACTATGCTATAAAGAAACTGAATTTTGCCCCCTTTACATTCTTCTTTCAGGTACAAGAAGACTTGGAAAATGGTGTTGCCGGAGCTGTGCCTATCCCCTCGAATGATGCTGGGAAAGAGGAGGTAATTGCAGCTTTGGTAACAAATGTTGAGGCAATGATTAAAGCTGACCGAAAAATTACTGCCTTAAAGGAGTTACAGGTGAGGAGATCGGTGGTTAAATTATTTTGCCCTCATCCCATCCATATGTCTTATTGTTCCAGTTTCAATGCATGTCCCTTACAGTTTGTGCTTATCTTCATATTCTGCTACTCAGGGGCATATATGGCAAACAGGGTTTAAAAATAACGAGTTAGAGGGAGTTGTTTTTGATGATGTGCCCAAAGCTCTTGAGAGATGGGCTGCTTCAGGCATCAAGGTTCCTCTCGTTTTCCCATTGTGTCTGCACTTGTGCTTCTCTCTTTTTCAATGAACTCTAGTTTGATCAAGTTATAGTCAAATGAAGATGCTTTAAGGAATTTCTCTTTTATCCGTTAATAACAAAAATGAATTTATTCTATTATTAATGGTTTCCGCCTATATCACGTGGAAGAAAGTTGTCTCGAATGACCTACGAATTCTTGGGAGTCAATGCAGATTTAGCTAAAGATAAGGTACAATGGAAGAAAAATACTTGTATAGCTGATATCTACTAGTTGGGAATATGCTTTTTTTTTTTTTTTAATGATTAGGGAAACCCACAACCGCTATCCTTTGGGTGTGCATAGCGTAAAATCCCCGCCTCTATCAATAGCTCACAAACCACGTAGGAGAGCTAACCCGCACTAGGCAAGCAAGGTGCGACAAGCTCAACGCAAAAGGCATACCCCTTGTCTTCGCTAGCAAGGAGTTTCAAACTTGAGAACTCCAACATGGAAGTCCCAAGCCCAAACCACTGGGCCACCTCGAAGAATCCCAGTTTCAAAAAAGAAGTCGGAATTCATATAGTTGATCCAACTTGTTTTGAACTGAGGCGTAGTAATAGTTGTTGTATTAACGGCTTCAACTTGCTTCATTATGTGCATTTTTCTTCTTCGTTATCCTGACAAGGTGTGTTACAAAGTATATAGTATATCACCAGCTGCTGATCAAACTGACTAGCCGTTTTGTCCCTAAGGTGTACATATACTCAAGTGGCAGCAGATTGGCACAAAGGCTTTTGTTTGGTTACACAAACTATGGGGACCTGAGAAAATATCTCTGTGGATTTTTTGATACAACAATCGGGTAAATTTCTACCTTTCATCAAGCCACATCTCCAATATTGAAGTGGTGTCCAGATCTCTCTTGTCATTTTAAGCAAGTCAAACTACTTCTACTTTTTGTAGGAATAAGAAAGAAACAAAAAGTTACCATGAAATTGCAGCATCCTTGGGGGTAGATCACCCATCCGAGATTTTGTTTGTGACTGACGTCTATCAAGAAGCTATAGCTGCAAAGCCAGCAGGTAAACTATGGTTGTTTTATATGAAAACTGCAAAACCAGCAGGTAAACTATGGTTGTTTTATATGAAAACTGCAAAACCAGCAGGTAAAATATGGTTGTTTTATATGAAAACTACCCCATTTCTGAGTTTCAACCTATTGCCCTTTCTACCATTAAAACAAATAGTAGGTACAATATTATTCATGTTATACAAGTGCTAAATCAAAATATTTCTGATGTTTGAAGATGTGCTCACTGTCATATATTTTTATTTTACCACTAGGGGTAGCAAAATTAAACCTAACCCGCCCATTTATGAGCTCAACCCATCCCAACCTAACCCAACCCATTTCGACCCATTTAAAATTGGATTGATATGCAATCTGAATTGACTGAAAGGGATCTTGTCAAAATATTTTTAAAACCCCTTTTTTTTTAATTTGATATGTTTTATATATTCAAAATAAAGAAAAATATAATTTAATTAAAGAGAGAAATATTAAAAACACCCTTGAACTTGTCACGAATTATTAGTTTCGTCCCTAAACTATTGATGGGCTTAAAAACACCCTCAACTTGGCAAACTAAGCTTAAATACACCTTCGAACTTGACACAAATTATTAGTTTCGTCCCTAAACTACTGATAGGCTTAAAAACACCCCTCAACTTGGCGAACTGGGATTAGATACATCCCTCCCATGCCACATGACATAACAAGTGAGTACAATTTATTTAAAGTGCGTGAAAGGTTAAAAAAAAGACCACTTCAGCCTTAATTTTTCTTCTTTCTTTTTTTTTAAAAAGAATTTTGTGCAACTTTTAAATACCAAACTATTAGAATATTAGCCTTAATTTTTCTCTTATTTTTTTTTCAAAAAAGAAAATTTCCGTGCAAGTTTTAATTACCAAACGACTAGAATACCCTTCTTCTTCTTATTTAATGTTTCCTTCATAATGGTGATCTCAAAGCAAGATTTTTTTTCATTCTCATTTTCAATTGCTTGATTCTCTTTCTTTTCCTATTTTGTTTATGATTTTTTTGTGTCAATGTGGACTTCCGACAACGTTAAAATTTCATGTTCGGATAACAATCTTGTAAGAAGATTTTGGGATTGTAAAAATATGGCAGTAAATGAAGCTCTACAAAATTTCAAATCAAAATTTAATAAGTTACAGAAATATGAAGTTGGGGGTTATTTTTAAGCCTATCAATAGTTTAGGAACGAAACTAATAATTTATGCCAAGTTCGACGGTGTATTTAAGCTTAGTTGGTTGTTTTTAAGTCTATCAATAATTTAGGAACGAAACTAATAATTCGTGCCAAGTTCAGGGTGTATTTAAGCTTACTTCGCCAAGTTGAGGGGTGTTTTTAAGCCTATCAATAGTTTAGGGACGAAACTAATAATTCGTGCCAAGTTCAGGGTGTATTTAAGCTTACTTCGCCAAGTTGAGGGGTGTTTTTAAGCCTATCAATAGTTTAGGGACGAAACTAATAATTCGTGCCAAGTTTGAGGGTGTTTTTAATACTTCTCCCTTAATTAAATACTAAAATGGTGAAAATGAACAAATAAAATAAGTAAAACTTAGTAAAAGTTGGACTAGGTTAGGTTTTGACCCGCTTTAAAATCTATTACTCAACCCATTTTGATTCAACCAAATTTGGGTTGGGTTGGGTCTTGACCCATTATGAACCGCTCAAATTTAATCCAACCTGCCCAATTGTCACCCCTATGTCCCACCTTGTGTCTAGTACCTCTTTTGGGGCCCGACTAATATGAATTCAAGCTTGGAAGTCCACCTTTGTGGGATAAAACACCGTCTACCAAAGATAGATCCCGTTCTCCAGAATTGAAACTGAGTGCTCTTGTTAAAGATAAATGAGTATTTGCCAGCCCACGACAACCTTTGGTGGTGCATATAGAAAACTTATTTTTATGATAAATAGAAAAATTCAAATAAAATACTAAATCAATCTAATAATATATTGACGTTTCTTTAAAAAAATTATATAGGGGTTAGTGGTGGTTGTCAATGTCGATTAGGTATGGTATTAGCTGATGGTGGTGGTCGTCATTGTGGAGAGTGGTGATGGTGGCTAGCAGAAAGTGGTTAAACAATAATTCTTGATGGTGGTAGTTGACAATTGTTATGAATGCTATATAGCTAATGGTGTTGGTGAATGATGGTTGACAATATATAGTGATGACAATTGGTAGGGATGGGTGGTTGTTATGGAAATGGTAGTTGAGGGTGATGATTGTAATTGGCGGCTAGTGGTGTCAATGACGATAAATGGTGGCTAATGGTGCTAATGGCCAACTGTGGTGATTGACAATAGTTGTGATTGTGGATGGTGGTGGCCAATAACATTTAGCAGTTGAAGACAAAACCCAGAATGGTTAAGATGTGAACAAATTACTGTCACATACTTAGCCTCTGAGATCGAAAATGCTACTGTAGCTTGCGTAGAACTCCAAATGATCACTCATGAACCTGGAGAAAACATTTGTTGGAGCAATATGTCTATCATTCAACGAACGTGCCCAATCACTACCTGTATACCCCTACTATCTGAGTATAGAAATCTTGGAGTACAAAATGCCATACTCAAAGATTCCAACAATTAATCGTATCCTCTTTGCTAATCCATAATGAACATTTGAAGATTATTGCATAAACCTGGAATTAACACCAATAGAAAATGCAATATCGGGTCATGGGTGTTGTCGCAGGTTTACAATCAAGCATGCCAAACTTATGGAGAAAGGTTCCTGACATATTTCCTTTATGAAATAAACTTTCCATCTTTTGCTTGATGGACTTCAAGACCAAGGAAGTAATGCAATAAACCCATACCCAACATTTCAAATTCATTCATCATTTGAGACTTAAACCCATCCACAAGAAAGGTAGATGAGCTAATGTAAATAATATCATCAACGTACAGACGAACAGCTATGACATTATTTTGACCTTCTTTTTTTACATACAAAGTGAGCTTCTTCTGACTTTTTATGTACTCCTTTTTGTTGAAAATAGCGATCAATACTCCAGGGGCATCCAAATGAACTTCATGTACTCACCTAGCTGTTTCCTTTTACTTCTTTCTCAACAAAATCGGTATCAAAGTAGGCGAATGTCCTGGTGTTGAATCTCATTACCACCCATAATTAAGAAGAATTATTATTTTTTGGATGACAAGGGAAACTCACAGCTGTTATCTTTTAGGTGCGCACATGGTAAATCCCTGCTCCTATGCGTTAACTACGCAGGAGAAGTAACCCACACTAGATAAACCCATTGCAATGAGCTCGACCCAGAAGGCAAACCTCTTGTTTTCGCTGGCAAGGGGTTTCGAACTTGAGACCTCCAACACGGAAGTCTCAAGCCCAAACCACTAGGTCACCTTTCAGGGTTAATCAAGAAGAATTATTATGTGCTTGGCTAGTGAAAAAAAGAATCAGGTTCACAGGTGAGGGGGCATCCAGAATATAATCAAAGTAAATAAAAGCATAGTCTCTCTAACGACATAAGCTCGAACCTATATACGCTACCACATTGGATCAGTCATTTCATACAATAACTCTTCAATCTACGTATATATATTTCATTGAATTTTCTGACCCCTTTTCTTCATTCAGGTTTGGAAGTAATAATATCTATCAGGTCAGGGAATGGACCTCTTCCAGATGATCATGGGTTTAGGACAGTCAAGTCCTTTTCAGAGATCTAAATATGGAAAATAACACCACCACCCCCCCCCCCCCCATCAAATACTTGAATGTATAATAAAATGTTTTTATTAGATACTTTCGATTTACATGAACATTATTACAAATCACAAAAGACTAATATATATTAACATTCTTTCTGGTAACAAAGAGACGGTGACATTTGAAGTGGCCCAGGTTTGGCTTATATGTTTCTTTCAATGTATCATAAATAAACACATTTTTCACAAAAAGTAATGCTAAGAGCCAGATACTTGAGTTCAGTGTAGGAAGCATGCTGTGTTTATACAGAGTTCCAGGAAGGGTCGCACTTTGAGAGGTGTGAAGTTGGTGACTATTAGCAAATGAACTTTAAAATGTGTTGAATTTTCGAAGAGAACAATTTACACGAGGAAAACGGTGTCCTTAGTGAAAGTAGGAAAAATAAGTTTTATAACTAACATTTCGTATTTGATTTGATTGTGTTCTCTCTACCTTCCAACGTACCAATCTTCACCCCACACTCATAGCCCCATCCCCCACCACCACACACCCTTATCCCACCCCAGTGGTGGAGCCACATGTTGTTGAGGGGTGTCAACTGACACCTCTTCGTAGGAAAATTATATATATATATATATATATGGGGGTAGCGGAAGGGGAATGGGGAAGGAGATTACAATGTGGGGAATTGAATCCTTACCAACAAGGTGTGAGTTCAGGTGATCAATTAACTGGGCTATTAAGATAAATTTTTTTATGTATATATAATATATTAGTCTTGGTTTTTTTGTGAATTTCTTTATATTTTGACACTCCTTAATAAAAGTTTTGGCTCCCATAATTTTTTAATCTAGATTATATATAAATGTTTCGAGCATAACAATTTTTCTTATGTACTCAAGATTTTTTTTTTAAAAAAAAGCAAATACTCACATATTTTTCTACGTATCGTCACGCCCTTAATTTACAAACCAAATTAATTATGCATGAATTATAAAATACATAAATTCTTAGTATGTTTTACCGGAAATAAGTTAAAAGAAAATAGCTTTAAAATAAAAAAAGAAAAAAACCCTGAAGTGTGATCTTCTTCTCTTTCACGTCCATTATCAATCATCATTTCTCCAATGTAAAGGTATTTTTTTTATTTCATATCTGTCAAATATTATGTAAATTTATATTTGTTTCCCCTCTGAATTGTACATTTTACGTGTTTTTTATTACGACAGAGGCAGATCCAGGATATAAACAATAATGGGGATAACTTGGACTCGAATTATACACATGCATGTAGAATTTTAAAAAAGAATTTAAAAATACGTGTATATATGATTTTAGGTATTTAGTCTTTTTTTTTTCAGGAATTATTATGTTAGATTCTGGTTTTTTCTTTTGGACCCTTTTGGGGTTTTAGAGAAATTGTAAATCTGAATTTATTAATTTTATTAGCTTAGGACAATAATATTGGCCTATGTTTTTTATTTATTTGATAATGCAGTCCTGGTGTTAACATTTCTGGCTTTATTCTGCTAGAAATATTCATTTGGATGTTTACTTATGTTTTTTCATTATCCTGGAAAAAGTTCATTTGGAATGTCCACCATTGGAATATAGTATAGTTTTGTCTTTTCTGATCGTGGTGTCTGGGAAGTTTCTGCTTATGGGGCTTGATATTTTTTAGACGAGGGTTTTCTGGAAACAGACTCTCTATTATCTCTATGAAGTAGTGGTAAGGTCTGCATACATTTTATTCTCCCCGACCCCAGTTGTGGGATTACACTGGATATACTGTTGTTTGTTTGGGGTGTTTGGGAAGCTTACAAACCCCCTCGACTAATTCCACACCCTATACTTCAAGATACCCCCACCAGCACAAATATCGAGTAACTTTGTGGCTTATGTTATGCAAGCCACACTCTTGGGTGCGAGATTCTTGCAATATAGTATAGTTGAACATTAGCGTGTTTTGGGGAGTCAATTGACACCTCTTCATCGAAAACCTCACAAAGGTAGGGGTAAAGTCTGTGTACATCTTACTCTCCCCAGATCCAACGTGTGGATTACACTAGTTATATTGTTGTTGTTGTATGTATGTATGTATAGTTTATATTTATGAGTTCATTGAAAATTTTTCTCACAATTGTAGTTTAAACATTATTGATTTGACCTTTGATATGGCTGCTTTTGATTTCAATAGAAAATGCAGAGATGTATAAGATAGGGGATCAAAACTTGAAGAAGACAATTATTTTGGTTCGAGGGGCCTTTTGGTTTGCGATTGCCTAGTAAATGAGAGTTGAGTTTGATGTGGATTTTTAGTGGTATGAAGGAAGCTACTAAGGCAGAGTGAACGAATCGTTGATGAACCGTTGGATTCCACTTCCAGTGTTGAGATCACAGAGGCAGATCATCCAACTATTGTCAATCATTCCTTTAAGGATATACTGAAAGGAACGAGTGGTCAAAAGTAGCAGGCTGCAAATTTTCTTGGAGGCTTTATCTAGGTAGGTTCGGATCCTACCTCTCCGGTTTTGTTTGTTATAGACTTCAGAGAAGAGAAAAGAGACTCGTTCGTCAGCTTACATGATAAGGTCCAGCAATGAGGTCGTTGAACGTGGAGAACAGATGGATCTTTCCTCTTATTATAAGCTCATTCGTGTTTATTTTCCTTCTTATAACCTCCTTCGACTTGAGCCTCATTGCCTCGTTGCATACAATCAATTCAGTCTTCTCGATTTTCTCATCTTGTGCTATGGAGAATCAAACTAGCTCTTTTGTTGGTCAAGTAAAAGTTCAGCAAGCCCCGAGTCTGCCTCCGCCCCCTCCACCTCCTCCACCACCTCCTCCTCCTCCTGCACCGCGTTTTGCTTATTCAATATCCGGATCCCAAGGCGAACTAGATCAACTTTGGAGAACGCTGCAATCGCTGTATCATCCGTGGAATTATTACGTTGTTCATCTGGACTTGAAATCATCAGCAGAGGAGAGACTAGAGCTTGCTTCCAGAGTTGCAAAAGAACCTATTTTCGCCAAGATTGGAAACGTGCACGTAATTAAGAAAGCAAACATCGTGACATACCGGGGTCCGACCATGGTCTCCAACACGCTACACGCTGCCTCTATTCTCCTGAAGAAGTATCGGCATTGGGATTGGTTTATTAACCTCAGTGCTTCTGATTATCCCCTGCTAACTCAAGACGGTTAGTTCTCAAATCTCATACTAGAAATTTATGCTGCTCGTACTCTTCAAAATGTTGTCTCACCCTTGTCAGATCCTCCAAGCATGTACTACTTTTGGAGGATAGACACACACCTGACGATTTTTGAAGAATCCGAACAACATAGCTAGAAATACACCATCATCTTTTTTCATCACAAGTCAGGCCTTATTAGTCATTCTATTGCTTTACAGATCTTCTCTATGCATTTTCTCACTTAAAACGCGACTTCAACTTCATTGAGCACACGAGCCGGTTGAGATGGAAAGAGTATGTTCTCATATAAGTTTGCTGAGTTTCTTGATTTGTTATTTGGCTGTATCTGTAGTTCATTCCTTAATTTACATGTCATATTGCAGGGCGGAAAGAGCAATGCCGCTTATTATAGATCCCGGGCTGTATCAGAATACTAAGTCTGATATATTTTGGGTCGCGCCAAGGAGAACTCTTCCCACAGCCTTTAAACTCTTTACTGGTATGATTTTAACAGTTAAAATCTGCATAGTTTTAGCATTCTTGAACATGTTTGCTGATGTTTACGCCTCACAAATGCAAACAGAAACGTGACGTAAACATACTTGATCCCATAAAATTTTGAGTGGTTGTAGTCTGTTTTCCTCGTCAAAGAGCAACCTTTTCGTAACCACATAAACATACTAAGGCATACTTGTTGTAGAGAAACTAAACTATTGGTATCATGTTAAGACACATTTGGCACTCGTCTTGAATCCATAGATGTGATCGATATGCATCTTTAGCATCGTCGTCTGATGAATTGATGATAAATTTTGCATAAATGCAGCTCAATATGTTTCAACACTATTGTTTTCTGTCAAGTTGAATCCGGAAAGTCTATGTTGCTCGGACCCTCTTGTGTTGGATTCTCGAAAAATACACTACTTTTGGAGTATCTAAACACAAGGATAAATGTTTTTGAAGAATCTGAGCAACATAGGCCAAAGTTAGTGCTTGAACAATCAACGACTATATGAATCGTGTCAAAATTTTTATTACAGGCTCAGCTTGGACGATCTTGTCACGCGCGTTTATAGAGTACTGCATTTGGGGTTGGGACAATCTTCCAAGGACTCTACTTATGTACTACACGAATTTCGTGTCGTCTCCAGAAGGGTATTTTCAAACTGTTATATGCAATGCTCCTGAGTTTGCATCAACAATTCTTAACCATGACTTACATTATATTTCTTGGGATGTCCCTCCAAAACAACATCCACACATTATATCAGTGAATGACATTGGACAAATGATAGCAAGTGGCGCTGCATTTGCACGAAAATTCAAGAATGATGATCTCGCTATGGACAAGATTGATCGTGAGTTTCTACACCGGGGGAATGGGAGCTTCACCTTGGGTGGTTGGTGCGCGGGGAATCCACCTTGTTCAAAAGTTGGGAACCCGCAAAAGCTTAGACCAGGGCCAGGGGCTCAAAGGCTACGACGTCTCATCGATAGATTAGTTGATACAGCTACTCACAATGAGTGTAAGTAGATATCTAATTTTATCGGAGTGTAAACTTCATTGAGGGATCCCAAATCAATAAATATTGCTCATTGTTCTCAAAGAATTAAGATATTACCAAAATGGTATTCATAACATCTTCGGACATCTATTAACAAAAATATATATTTCAATATGATATCGTTGTATTCTTTTTAACATGTACAAATGTTTACGTACAACTTCATATATTTTATATACTGTACATGTTTTGGGTATCTAGGGTATGCTACATGAGCCATGTCCACGAAAAATGGTTGGAGCAAGGAATGTGGTGGACGAGGTAGTATTACGAGTCCTTCATCTAGTTGCATTCTTCCAAGCTTCGCTAGGTGATCAGCGCAATCATTTCCTTCTCTTAGAGTGTGCATTATGCAGATCCCAAGTTCCCGGAGTAGTGTGACGAGCCATCCAAATTTCACCCAAAAATGCGTTAAAATCGTACATGGCAAGTTTGGAGCACTCTGGAATGCTCTAGGAATGTATAGATCTTGGTAGAGTAAGCCGAAAGGTTCTAGAATAGCCTAGAACATTGTAGATAAGTCTTGTAAGACAAGTCCTACCTAGAATAGTGTAGAGTATTCTAGAATAGGGACTAGAGTGTAAATAATGAGGAACTTAATATGTAAATTTTAATTGCATTTTGACCCGTAGTTACAAGTATAAATAGAGGGGGTCATTTGTCTTGTTAGGCATCAAGAAAGCAAATCACAAGAGTATTTTGCTTAGTTCTTTCAAAGTTCCGCTAAGCATTAGAGTTAGACTGACTTTTTGCTTAGTTCTTTCAAAGTTCCGCTAAGCATTAGAGTTAGACTGACTTTTTGCTTAGTTCTTTCAAAGTTCCGCTAAGCATTAGAGTTAGGCTGACTAGCAAGTTTGTTAGGCCGCACGGTTCATTGGAATTACGACTAAGTCTGTGACAGTAGTCATCGGCATTCCTTTATCACGTCCCAATCGGGATGACTTTCGACAGGGGTTCCCGTACTCAGCAATGTCAAGGCATCATTTGAGTCAGTCTCGATGATGACGTTCTTTAGGTTGTAGTTCTTTCGCAAATGTCAGTCCACCATGTATAGCCCACAACTCTGTAGTGAGGCACGACGTCGCTACCACGCCTAACCGGCCAAAGAATCCACCTATCCACCTCCCTCTGTCATCTCGTGCGATGCCCCCGAATCCCGCCAAACCCGAAATCCGCATGAAACGATGTTGATCTTAATGCATCCACGCAGTGGGAATGACCAGCAAATATACCTAGGAGCATCTCTATGTCTGACGATGGATCGATTAAGATGAACATTATTAACATATCGAAGAACGGGAAAATAAGCATATTGCGGGTTACTTGCTGAAGAAACAACCATTCTTGTTTAGCTAATTAATAATAAGATCACAAGTGATTAGAACCTAATATGAGAGTATTTTGCATATTGGAAGACAATGTCCAGAGCATGTACTTATAATTTAATTTTTATCATAATCCAAATAGTAGTAGGAATAGTAGTTACTAAAATTAAGAAAAGTCTATAAACATAATCCTAGTTGAACTAAGAATATATTTACTGATCTTTCCTAAAATATTAGGTTTCCTAATTTAAAATTTTTTAACTAATGGTTTTACTTTTTATTTGGTTTAATGGACTATTGTTGCATTAGTTTATTAGGTGTTAAATTTGCACTGCTTATCGAGCTATTGAACTCAAGAATCTCTTCGAGCTCGAGGAGGGCCGTGTGTCTTTGTTGAGAATTTCAGGGCGTTCGTGGGTCGATTTTGGTTGGTTATTGGTTAAAATCAAAACCAAATCAACTTAATTCTGTTTTTAAGTTCTCAAAATCAAATCAACCCAATTATAATATACATTTATCGGTTCGAATTGTTATCGATTTTGATTCGATTATTCGGTTATTAACCATACATAAATATAAAAGCAATGATACATTTAAAAAGGAGAAAAAGTGACAACAATCAATTCAAAACGAAAAATAGTTAGAATGACTAATGCTATAAAACTTTCAATTACTAAATTTACTATGAAAAAGTTTTAAAATTTACCATTTTGGCCTAGAAGAAAAAGCTAGTGGCGTTTCTAGTCCCTCCGACAATTGTTATAGACATTCATATATATGAAATTAATAAGATAAATGTTCTCATTTTTGAGTATTTACACTTTCATAGTAGATTAAAAAATAAAATTATTTTTATAAATAATGTATTATGTATGTATAATTATAAAATATATGAATTCAATTTTGTCGGTTCAGTTTGGTTATTTCTTTGATTTTTTTCGAACAAATTCAAACCCAAACCAAATACTACCGGTTTTTAAAAAACTAAAACCAAATCAAACCAAAACCAAAATAAAATCAGTTTATTTAATCGGTTTGATTTGATTTTTTGATTTGGATTGAACACCCCTAGTTGAGATCACAAAATTAAGTAAATAAAAAAAGTATGTATTTTTTTGTAACTAGTTTCTTTTTTTTTTTTGTTTGGTTGGCTAGTTTTTTTGTTATGAGAAAGAGGTGTTTTATATTTGTAAATGTTTCTCGGTGGTTATGGTGATATTTTACGGTTGTTACCCAAAAAAATATTTTTTTTTATGTAAATATTGAAGTTATTCTATTAATTTTTAAATAAAATAATCACATGATTTACTCGTCATTCTAGTTCGACGACTCACTTAGTCTTCTCTATGGTATCAAGAATAAAGAAAGTTGAAAATAAGAATATGCAAAGTTCAACTTAGGAATGAACCTTATATGATAGTGAATTAAGTACTTTCGTAGGGGCTCAATGCATCACGTAAAAGTAAAATATGCTAGTTGACAAACTTCCGAATATAAGTAATTTTTAGTTTTGAGACATGACTCGTATCTACAGTCATCTTTTACCAGTTAAATCAAGAAACTTTTGATTGACACACCAAAACGTTCTCTCCAATGAGAAAAATTCTACCACTGGACCAATAAAATATTTATTTTAAGCCCCAAAATTAGACGATTATATTATTTAAAGAACTGAACCAAATGTTCTAAATAAAAAAATGATATACAATTATACATAAAAAAAAAATATATAAAACATTTCATTTATCCTCATACAAGAATCATTGCTAACCAACCTTAACACATATAATACATTCATTAGTTGTCACACTAGAAGCATTGCTAAATTATCTTCTCTTTTTACATTAAGTGTCACAAGGATTTATATCTTCAATCAAATAATGTATAAATTTAATTTCAATCCTAATTCTAAATATTTTTCTTTATCTTATCCAACTTAATAATATACTATGATTTCACTTTCCAATTAAAATAATTTAATCTCAAAATTATAATTTTAAATTAACTTTTTTTGCAAACCAACATATAAGTGCTTTCCCCTTCTTTTCATTATTATTATTTATTATTATTGTCCCAATCTTCCCAAAAATGGGGTGAAAAGTAAAGAAAATTTGCTCTTCTATCATTGGTGTTGGTATTGATAGGCCCCTACAAGTTTATTATTTTTTTAATATATGAAAAATAATTGTATTTCATCACTTTAAATAAATAAAATAAATGAAGACAATCTAATCCAAAACAATACTAATTATTAAAGTAGATCATGTAAGCCCATGACTTCAAGATCTTTTCCCCACCATATTGATTAAAAAATGTACAAGATGCATATGTTATGATTGACTACTTATAAAATGATATTATTATTATTATTAAATATTTCTTTTTTATTTTTAAAAATTTGTTATGTTTTTTTAGAGTTAAATAATATATATTTTAATTAATATTTTAAGATATATAAGATAATTTATAGTATTTTTCGTAAAATTTTAAAATATTTATATTTTAATTTTAAAATATCAAATTAATTTAATGTAATTTAACTTTAAGAATTAGTCAAATTGATTCTCGAAAAGCACAATGTGACAACTATTTTAAAATGAAAGAAGCATGAAGTAATAATAAATTTTAACATAATATGAGTAACCAAGTGGTACAAGTAAAGTAATGAAAAATGCACAATTTAATTAATTAAGGGTGTAATGTACAATAACAACAATAATTTAGCGAGTAAAATTTTATAAAGTAAGATCTGGAGAGGGTAAAATATACGCAAATCTTATCACTATCTCATAGAGATAGAAAGACTGTTTTCAAAGATCATCATCTAAAAAATATCATCCCCAAAAGCAGAAAATGTCAGATATAAAATAAAACAACTAGAGTGGAAAGCAAATAATAGTTTATAAAGACGATAAAGTAACAAAGTAAATGACGGACAACACAATACACAGAGACACGACTACTCCTACTAACCTAGTATATTACAAGGCCAGACATCATCTCACCCCCTTACTAGCCGTCTAACCTTCTAACCTCTACTCCTTTCTATCTAAGGTTATATCCTCGATAATACGAAATTACGCCATATCCTATATATACTTAATCAAATATTATAAATAATAGAATTTATCAGTAATTAAACTACCAAAAGTGATATTAAACCCTTTAAGTAGTATCACATAATCACCACCTATTTTTAAAAAAGAGACTGAGAAGAAAATAACAAAAAGAGAAAAAAGAGTAAAAACGTTTTAATTTACATCAAACATTTTATGCTTATTTGTTTGTTTATAAATAGGGAAAAAAATCTTTAGCTTTGGTAACTCCCTTCACTTACACCTTGTTTGGATGATTATTGCTTAACATATTATTTTTCATTATTACATATTAATAACAATTTAAAAGATGAATTTATAAAAAGAACAAGGTATTGAATAAACTTATTATAAAAATATAATATAAAAAATAAAATAATTAAATAATAAGTGAAGTTAAAATAGAAAAAAATATAATTCATTCCTATCGAATCAATCATTATATAAAATGGATTTTTGATAAATACATGATAATAAAAATTTAAATAACATTCAAAATAAATATTGTATGCAATCGTCTCAATTTAAGGTGTTGTTTGGCAACAAATATCTTTGAGAAAAAACGTGAACGAAATTTTAGTCCTAGTTTGTTTTACTGTTATATACAGATTTTATATAATTTTTATTGAACTTGCTCTTCAATGCCATTTCCAATTACAAGAGAAATAGTAGTTTTTTTATACAACAATGGTTTTTTCTTTGTTTTCTTCCACTTTTTAGAGATTTATATTAATTATGTTCGTTGTCATGATTTTACGCGAAACATATTCGTTGTCATAAAATGAACATGTTTGGGCATCTGTGACAGACAAAATGAGAAAAATGAGATTGCGATGGTTTACGCATATGCAGAGAAAATGTGTTGATACTCCTGTCAGGAGGTGCGAGAGGATAAATTTAGAGGTTACGCGAAGGGGTAGAGATAGACCAAAAAATATTGGGAGAAGGTGATTAAACAAAATATGATGCATATTCGTATCACTGAGGACATGACTTTAGATAGAAAGAAGTGGAGGTCGCATATTATGGTAGAAGGTTAGAATGTTAGTAGGGGTAGAATGATGTCGAATCTTGTGATGGTAGCTTAGTAGAGATAGTCATGTCATTATATATTATGTTGTACATTGTTCGTCATTTATTTTGTTACTTTTACTGTCTTTATAAATTTTTATTTGTTGTCTACTCTAATCGTTACATATCTAATATTTTTTGTTTTTGGGTTGATATTTTTTTGAGATGAGGATATCTTTAAAAAATAATCTCTATATCTTTATGAGATAGTGATAAAATTTGCGTATATTTTATTCTCCCCGACCCTCCTTATGAGATTTTATTAGGTATATTATTATTAATAATTTTTTAAAACTTATGAATATAAATTATGTTTGTCAAAAAAGTCACATATTTCTCTTAAAATCTATAACTAAGATAAAACTTTATCAAAAATAATTTGCCAAAAATATTATCCTTATATTCTTTTCTTTACACACTAACTCCTTGTATAGTCTTTTCCATGTCCCTTTTTCATCAAAAGCCAACAAAAAGAAAGGAAAAAAAAATATCTCTTCCATATTCCCATTACTTTTCCAGCTATTTGAGAATTTGGGTTTTTGGATCCAAAGCCTTCTTTTTCTCTCTCTCTAAATCTTGAAGTCCCAGCTGTCTGTCCAAGTCTTCATCCAGATCAGTCACAAAAAGATTAGCTTAAAATCTTAAAAAATTGACATCTGGAGAGTTGTAGATGGACCAATTTCCTGTTGTTCATATCCCAGAGTGATCTCTTTTCAGGTATATATGGACTAATTTGAGGGTAAATTTATCCTTTTGTGGAAAAAATGATTTCTGGGTTTCTTGTGATTTGATGAAAAAGTTTTTCTTTTGAACATTTGTTTAGTCTTTTTTACTATTTTGTTTTATGGGGTTCCTGAGAATTGAGGAAAAACTCTTTTCTTTTGAGCATTTGGTTGGTCTTTTTCACTGTTTTGTGTTATGGGGTTCTTGAGAATTGAGGAAACTTTCTTTGAACATTTGGTTTGTTTTTTAAGACTATTTTGTTTTATGGGGTTCTTGTGATTTGAGGAAAAACTCTTTCTTTGAACATTTGGTTTGTCTTTTTCACTGTTTTGTTTTATATGGGGTTCTTTAGAATTGAGGAAAAACTCTTTCTTTTTGAACATTTGGTTTGTTTTTCTAGACTATTTTGTTTTATGGGTTCTTCAGAATTGAGGAAAAACTTTTTCTTTTGAGCATTTGACTATGTCTTTTTCACTGTTTTGTTTTTAGGGGGTTCTTGTGATTTGAGGAAAACCAATTTTCTTTGAACACTTGGTTAATCCTTTTTACTACTATTTTGTTTTATGTGTTCTTGTGAATTGAGGGAAAACTCTTCCTTCGAACATTTGGTTGTTTTTTTAGACTATTTTGTTTTATGGGGTTCTTGAGAATTGGTGGCAAAAGGTAAGAACGAAGATTTGATATATGTGATTCCTTGGGTTCTAGTGAATGGTTTTATGCCTAAAAATTGAATCTTGATGAGTTGAAAAAAAGAAGAAGATAATTTTGGGTGTTTGAAATAATCAAAGGGTCATCTGGATTTTTCCTTCTTGTGTATTATCCACTCTAAAGAGGAGGTTATTTTGGGTATTGTTTGAAATGATCAGTAGGTTCATCTGTATTTTGTCCTCTGTGTATGAAAATTTGAACCTTTGGAGAGCTAAAAAAGGAGGTAATTTTGGCTATTGTTTGAAATAATCAGTAAGGTTAATCTGGATTTTTCCTCTTATATATGTATATTGTCCACTCATAAAGCTTGAAGCTTTTGAGTTTAACTAAAAAGGAGATAATTTTGGATGTTTCAAGTGATCAATAGAGTAAGCTGTCTTTTGCCCTCTTATGCATTCTCCAGGTCTGGAAATTGAAGTTTTTCAGAGCTAAAAAAGGGAGATAAATTTTGGTGCTTCAAGTGATGTAATGGGGTCATCTGGATTTTTCCTCCATGCAAAAAGATTGAAGCTTTGGTGAACTAAAAAAGGAGGTAATTTTGGGTATTTTACAAAATAAGCAATAGGGCTATTTGGATTTTTCATCTTATTTAGTATGATGATGATATGATATGAACTTCAACGAAGAAGTGGGGATTTATATAGCCGACTTCAAACTTGTTTGGGATTGAGGCATAGTTGTTATTGTTGTATAAAGATTGAAGCTTTGGTGAGCTATAAAAAGGAGATAATTTTGGGTATTGGTTCAAATAATCAACAGGGTCATATTGATTTTTCCTCTTATTTAGTATAATCAAGAAGTGGGGTTTATATAGCGGACTTCAACTTGTTTGGGATTGAGGCGTAATTGTTTTTCTTCTTGTGTAAAGATTGAAGCTTTGGTGAACTAAAACCGGAGATAATTTTGGGTGTTTTAAAGTGATCAAATGGGGTCATCTGGTTTTTTCCTCTTGTGTATACTTCATTCTTTGGTGGCCTTAACTTCTGGAGCTTTGATGATGTTTTATAGCAATGAGGTATTTATATTTAGCCATGGCAGAGAACGTGCGAGTAAGCTTCTTGGATCAACAGCCCATGACCAACTGATAATCCAAACGTCAGATTCATTTTCTGGTCTGCTTTTATTTGCGATTGGTTTTTTCTTGTTCATGGTGGCATTTGTAAAAGACAGAGAGTTTCACAATTTCTTTGCTAAGGGATGTGTCCTCCTTCATATAGCTATGGCGATTTGGAGAATTTACTTTGAAAGGAAGCTTGAGGAGGATCTTGGCCACGATTGGCTGAGATTGGTTGTTGCTGACATTGCTTTAGGACTTTCTTGGGTTTTCTTTCTTGTGTATTCTTGGAGAGAGAAGTATGATTAGTCTTCCCCCTTCGGGAAACGTTACAAGGAAGATTCGCATGACCACTGTTCTCAAGGATGACACAAACAAATTGAGAGAAAATGTGATTAGTCTATGTTGCCTTACTTCCTTTGCTTCATATTTGGATCTTGTGGTTGTTGCTGGCATTGGTTTAGGACTTTCTTGGGGTTTTCATTCTTGGAGAGAGAAGTATGATTAGTCAATTTTGAAGTTGGAATGGCACAGAGAATTCATTGCTCAAGGATGACACGAACAAATCAAGAAACGCATCATTGGTCTTTGTTTCATATATGGATCTTGTGGTTGCCGTCTTCATGCCTTGAAAGATATATTTGAGTCCATATTTAGATTTTTATCGTCGTTGTTCAAGTATCAATCAACTACATCACAATTCCAAACTAGTTGGTTTTGGCTAAAGAATGTGAAAAGTTTTCAGACTGAAATCTGGTTGTTATTGTTTTGAGTTATGGGAGGCTACTTTGCAAGTTAGATTTTGAAACATAACCAGATTGTGCTGTTTTGCTTCAATCTTGTACAGTACTTTCCTCTTATGTTCTGTGGACAATTCTTGTAAAGTGCTGCACTTACTGATGTAAGTTTTTGTTGATAGAAATGACAAGTGTTTGTGATTTCCTGATGTTGGCTTTTGTTTGGAAATTTTTTAACTTGGCCTGGTGGTAATAGACTTAAGCCTTGGGGTTTGCTCCCTTTGAAGGTTTCAAGATTGAAACCCACTGGGTGCAATCAATTTCTAAGGGCCATCGGATTGGGTAAAATTTGAATTAATCGTGGTGCACTTGCGGGAAACTCCTTGTCGAGGGCCTATGCATCCCCGGGATTAGTCGGGGCTCTAAGAGACTCGGACACCCGGTGCAAATTAAAAAAAAAGAGTAAGGATAGTCTTGGATAACAGTAACATCTCTATTTGATTTATAAGTCACGAGTTTGAGTCGTAAAAGTAACTTGATATTTGCATTAAGGTAGCTGTATGGATCACATTTCTTGGGATGAGGTTCTTCACCAGATCTTGTTAATGCAGAATGTTTTGCGCATTGAATTGTTTTTTTAATTTAGAGTTATATTATTTTTTATTTGAAAATGTGTGGTTACTCCCTTATTCTTATGAAATGATGATATGATATTACTTGATTGGCCTACTTGATGAATATTCAATGAAAGAGGCTTTGATTGATAATTGGGTCCTCCCCCGCCCCCCCCACCCAACAAGACATCTTTTATTGGTTTCCTTTCTAACTCAATTTCACTGAGATGATTATATTCTTTAATAATTTTTTTTAGAAAAAATAATTATTTATGACTCCATCTTCTATTTTACTAGTGTTAGTTTTTAATTAAATCTTCAAAAAATTAAAGTATGCCATTTGCAAATAGTATAGTTGCAGTTGGTACACTTGGTCTTTCTTGAAAAAGACAAATGAAGTTACAGTATTTGTCCCTATTCATAGATTCTTCCTAATGGTGTTGAGCAAAGTTCTTTCTGATCAGAGATATCGAATTCGAATCTTGAATATATTTTTTTTATTGAAAGCATTATTTTAAAATAAACTCTACAGCGTGTGATTCGATTTTAATCAAACTTTTAATACAAACTCCAAACATAATGCCATAGTAGTATATACATTTCTGATAATGGTGTTTGGATTAATTTTGTGTGTATACATATATATTGTAGTGTATACATTCAAGATAGCACGTGCACATCTCAATTATTTTACTATACAGCTAAAACTTATCAACACACGTATCAAGTAATTTTATTCTACTAAAATCAGATTAAAAGATATAAATAAATAGAAAAATAGCTCGATGTCTGATGCGCTATGCAAGAGTCGACGAAGAGTCGTATCATAAGAATCTTCGTACATAATTTTATTTTATATTTTTATAAAAAATTATATTCACAATTCAAATCAATGACTTCGTAATGACATAATACTAATTTTATCGATTAACTCTTTTCAATAAAAAAATTCAGACAAATAAAAAAGAATCACTCAGAAAATATTTGCAATGCTTTCATGTCAAGAAAAGAATTTGCTTTTGACTCTTTCCTTTTGATAGGTGAAGGAGACAAATGGATGAATTTCTATTGTAGAATTAATTTTTTTTAAAAAAAATATATTTATTGATGTTGAAATTTATTAAATGGTGTTGGAGTAATTTTCTGTCGGCAGAATTTTAAATTAAAGAAAAAAAAGCAGAAACTTCAAAAATCTAATTTTGACAAAATTGTCCACAAGTTGTATTTTTCTAAATAAAAATAAATCTAATTTTCTTTTACCTTTTCTTTGAGTGGTTGTTTCTTATTACTTCACAATTATATTATCGTGTATCATACAATTTGATGAATGCAATATTTACATAAATTATATCATTTTCTTTCGTTAAATAATGTTTGTTTTCTAGTTTAGTTGTCAATAATATCACTAAGAAAAGGAGTAATGAGTCAACTTGAGAGTTTAAGAGTGTTGAGTTATAAAATTTTAAAGTAACAGCTAGCGACTAAATGAAAGTTGTGATAGAATACAAATAAGGGGTGATAGCATATCTAAAATCAAATCGTAGAAAACATCTTCAGTGAATTTCACTTCTGTGATGATCTATATCTACATGTTATTTTTGTTACAACTGATGCTAAGGAGGATTCTAGATTCTTTGAAAAATGGTTACTTGTTCGGATTTATGCGAACTAATTAGTGAGATCTTCCTGACCTCATAGCTTCAGGATGATCATACAAGCTAATCATAAGTTTGAATTTTTGAGAGATGAAAATAACTTCGTAAAATAAGCTCACGTGTTGAAATAGATATCGCTTTTACTGAGTCATATTTGATATATTTTCAACTCCATGTAACATTGCCTAATATGGAGCTATCGAATATGAATTTTGATACATAAGAAATTTAAATTATTCCGATCCGCAAAAGTAAAAATATCAGACATAGAATAAAAAGACTAAAAAAGAAAAATGTAAATTCGCTTCCCTAAGAAAGACCTATTAAGCTTCTTTTGGTCCCCAGATACATCGCCGCCTGCAATCACCGGAACGCCGGCGAAGAACGTCGGAGGCAAAAAACGGTAAAGCTACATATATATTCATACTATTTCATTCGAAGTTTGAAGTATCGACGATTGATTACTTTTGAATTAATCAGTTGTTGTTTTTTTGTGATTTTTTCCTGCGATCAAACAATTAAACCCTAGAATTTGTGTTTCTGTGTGCTCGGGAATTTTGATTTTAGAACCCTAAGCCTTTTGATTGCTCCGTTGTATTTTCCGAACTCAGAAATATTTGTGTAGGAGTAGGAGCAGAGATTGAATTGAAATCAATTTGGTCCGTATAGTTAATACCTAATACATATATATGTAGAAGAGGATAGATTGTATGAGGACCTTAATGATCGAGAAATTTTCCAGTCCTCTGGGCTAACCGTAGCCTGGGAAACTATGAAGATGATGAGTTTGACCGTCTATCATTCTTTACTTAAATACTGGATTTAGTTTACTTGGCTGAAGTCTTGAACTCGTGATCTAAAATTCAAGTCCATTGACTCATTGAGCTAACCCCTAGGGCTGTTGGAGGTAATGTTTGTCTCTAGCAATATGAATTTTTTTTTTTTTGTGAGTGATAGAGCCATAGCTGTGTCTTTTTTCACTCAATGGTGTGGTCTAGTAGGTAAGGAAGTGGGTTGAGAATCATGGAGTTCGCAACGGAGGCAATAAACACTAGGTGATTTTTGTCCCTATCTATCCAACCAATGGTGTGGATGAATTACCTGATATTTGTGCTAGTGAGAGGTAGGAGGAATCCTGTGGAGTTAGTCGAGGTTTGTGCAAGCTAGATCAGATACCATGACTATTAATAGAAACAAAAAAAATGTATTTTCTTTTGTTTCGTCCAAATTGATGATTCTTTTTCCATCATGTTCTGAATTTTGATCCAACTTTTGTGACAAGAAAATTGGATATACAGACAATGAACACATGTTGTTCTTCGTTTTCTGCATTTTTAAAGTGGAATCATCCTCCCTAATAAGGATGTTTTTTAAGCTTCTGAATTGTAGTGTAGAACCATCTGTGGTGAATAGTTTGTTATCCAAGCAATTATGGCTTCTCCGTATGTGCTCCCCCCCACAAAATTGATGGATTGAACAAGACTCTACTTTCAAGGAACATCTAGTTTTGGAGAACTTATAATTTGTTTTGACAAATTATTAAAAAACATTGGAATAGAGTTGGCTCGAATAGAGCAAAGTTGATATAGAAGATTCACATAGCTGAACCAACTAGTTTGGGTTTGATAAGTAGTTGTAATTGGTTGATTGATTGAAGTAGACCTTATTAGGAGATTTGCTTGGTAAAGCGGCCTTGTTCCTAAAACTAGAGAATCTCACATATATCTCTGAATAAGCACTTCTTTTGTTAAAAAATTTTCACTTCACTTTTTTCTATTTCATCCTGTATAGTGTCTGCCACATAATGTGGAACAGATAGTTATTTAGTTGGCATACTATTGCTTAATTGCTAAAACTCCAAATAGAGAATATCTTTGAGCTGGAGTGTAGCATGACATCATTTATCGGGTGTTGTTGGGAGAGTTTTTGCATAAACAGGGGACTATATGTGCAAGTAGAGAAATCTTTACTCGGATGTAGTCTCAGAGATTTATTCCCCAGAGAAAGCTCATTTCTTTAATCTTTGAGCCTCCCCAGGAGGTAGCTCTTTTTTACTAGGATAATACACTTATGATATAGATAAACAAACTCATATATAAAAGGTTCCCAAAATACTTATGCACACCTAAATGTGAGTCCTTTTGTAGTGATATGAGCTGGAAAAGGGTACCGAAAAAGTGCGGGGAGGGATTAAAAAAGAGTTTCTGCTTCTGGAAGCTCTATATGTTTTGAAATTATTTTTGCTACTGTAGACACCGCTGAGATGCTGCATAATTTGCCCTAGTAATGTTATCTGGGGAAGGGCTACAAGGGTAAAAGAGGGAGTTGCTGCTTCTAGAAAGCAAAAGAGGATACTCTGTTTTCCCTTTTCCAAGTAAACAAAAGAGAGTACACTTTTAACTCTGGTCACATCTTCTATGTAAAGTAACATGGATTATTTTGATAGCTACTGCTGCTGTCTGTTGGCATCCAACCTTTTATAGGTTATACGACTTATATTATAAATCTTAATGATTATTGAGGATACAACTTTTTAAAACGAGTGTGTTATACTTAGAAGTGATGTGGGTGGAAACATGTAGTATGAACATAGATGCTAGTGCTTCTCCTTTTCATAGAGAAGGAGAAGAAAACAAAAGGGGGCAGAAGGTGGTATAATCCTAGTACTTGCAATCTTCTTCTCCGCTTATTTTCTTAAGAATTGTGGTTAAGCTTTCAAAGATGGATCCCGTCAGCACTTACTGTGCTTGATTACTCATGTTTAAAGAACACTTGATTAGTTCATGTGAAAGTGGTGAGGTGTTATTCTGTGGACACCGTAATAGATTATTAGGTTGATGAAACTGTAAATTTGACATTCCAAATCAGTGTTTTCGATAGACATCTTTTGGGTTTCTTCTGGAAGTTTTTATGAGTTGAAATTGAAAATGCATTTGTTATGCATCTTCTCTTGGTCTTTTCTAGTTTGTTTGGCCAAACTTTTGGTAAGTTAAAAGCTCATATTTTTTAATTTTTAAAAAATAAAACGTGTATTTTAGAGAGTTGAGGTGTTTGGCAATCTTTTAGAAAGAAATAAAAAAGTTTTTTTTTCCATTAATAGTAGAAGCTGAAAATTTTCCCCTGATGCACTATTGGAACCTTTACCTTGGCCTGACACAAATACTGGCAAATGTGTTCTAAATTGACTAGCCAAACACAAACTACTACTCGGAATACTTTCCCGACTATCACTTGGTTTACTTCTATTAGTGTGTATTTCAGTGCTAAATTGTCCTTCAGATTGCCTTCGTTGATCGTTATTTCTAACTCCTCCAGTAATTGTTGACGATGGGTGGACTACCAATAGAGACTACATCCAAAACCATATCCTTGTCGAAACTACCAAAAGATCAGAAGTCAGATGCATCTACAATGCCCGACTCAAAGCCAAAGAAGAAGATTTGCTGTGCTTGCCCTGAAACTAAGAAGCTGAGGGATGAATGCATTGTGGAGAACGGTGAATCAGCGTGTGAGAAATGGATTGAAGCTCATCGTAAATGCCTTCGAGCTGAAGGCTTTAACATCTGAAATCAGTGATAGAACTTAGAAGCAGACTTCTAAAAAAACACAAAGGAAGATACAATTTTTATTTTTTTTGTATAATGCCCAGTTTGTTTTTGGGACTATACAAGCTCAACTAACGAAATGTTTACAGATCATTTATACAAAAGAATTTTGTTTAACAAAGTTAAGTAATAAATTAGGAACTTGAATAATGGATTTGCTTGTGCATAAGATGTTTTTGCTTATTTTTTTTGTGGTAAATTACCTTCCTTATTCAATTATCGGTCTGCGGGTTCCCTGAGCTAGAAATATTGTTCTGGTTTTCAAGATTTTATATATATTAACAAATAATATTTTTTGTTCTATATACTTTGTCTAAGGGCATGATTTTAATAGGAGGGTACGGAGAATGCATACTAGGGTAGAAGTAGGTAGTGGAGGATTGTTTGGCTCTTGGACAGTTTAGGCTTGTTGGGATTTGGTGTTGTATCAGTAGTTCTTGCTTTTGATATTAATTGTCGTTTGTGGTTTACTATGTTGATATTATGACACTATTGTCTTGCACTTATTCCTTTTTTGATACATCTGGCTGATAAGATGAGGGAAGCGAGATTGCGATGGTTTGGACATGTGCAGAGAAGGAGTGTCGATGCTCCTGTTAAGAGATGCGAGAGGTTGATTTTAGAAGCTACTCAGAGGGGTAGAGGTAGGCCGAAGAAATATTAGGGGGAGGTGATCAGACGTGATATGGCGGAACTTGATCTCATTGAAGACATGACCTTAGATAGAAAGAAGTGGAGGTCTCGAATTAGAGTAGCAGACTAATTTGGTCGGTAGGTTTAGGTGGTTAGTTAGTCCTAGGGGTATAGTAGGGTGGAGTAGTAGTGTTTGATATTATGTGTTGTAATTATTTGTTGTTTCTGTGTAATCGTATTGTATGTATGTATTGCCATGTGCTTTTTTTTGGGTCATATCTAGTTTATTCTGTCAATGGATTTTTGAGATGAGGGTTCCCAGGAAACAGCCGATCTACCTCTATGAGGTAGGGGTAAGGTCTGCGTACATTTTACCCTCCCCAGACCCCACTTGTGGGATTCTACTGGGTATGTTATTGTTGTATTATTACTTACTCTTTGTATTTTGGGGTACGCTTAAGCCAGACTCTTTACCTCATAAGGTAACGATAAAATCGGTGTACATTCTACCTTTCAAAACTCCATTTCTGTGGTTATCTCAAATGTGTTGTTATGTTTGTATGATTATTTTATATGTATAGTATAATTTTTCGACAAACAATGTGCGATTGTTGGATCCACAATTTTGTAGAAATTGACCTATAGAATGACAAATATTTTTTGCTAACAAGATTTATAAGGTAACTTTGAAATATAATTATATCTACTTAAATTTATAATATCAATATAAAGTTTCCTTTAATGGAACCAAAGGAATATTTTGTATTAATATCAAATTCAATTAATTTAAGTTATACAGAGTTATTAATCACATCAATAACTTGAAGTGAGTTAGTATATGTATTTATCACATACAAAATATATTTAATTAATTATTTATTATTAAGTGATAAAAACTAAAAAGTCTCAAAAGTGACGCTTAATGGTTGAAAATTTAGATTATCAACCTCAAAGTTCTATCTTCGACAATTTTAAGCTATTTTGAGATATTATGAAACTAACACTTTGTTTGGCTGGTTATGATATATTGTTTCATAATATATTATATCGTATTGTATCATATTTTTTTAATGAATATAGTATTTGAATATATTGTATTGTTCCTTGTCGTTACATAGTGTTATATATTCATAATTTGAATGATAAACCTATAAGAAGTTGTAGGATATGTGGTAAATACCATGAACAGATAGGATGAATGATAGAATAGAATTATTAAAATATTAAATAATAAAATAAAGTTAAGAAAAATAAGAAGAAGATATTAAAGTAATGACTCAACCATACCAAATCGGTTGTTACACAAAATTGGTCTTTTCTTCATTGCCTAACAATGAATTTAAACGATAAGATACAAATGAAATTTAAGTAATAGTTAAAACAAATATTGTATTTAAACTAAAAATACAATACAATATAACGGATAACAACTATTCAAACAAAGGGGTAAAAGCATAAATTATCAAAATAATATATTGGATAAGTAAAAATGAATGGAAGGAATATTCTATTAAAATTCATTTAATATTCCAAATCCAAAAAAAAATATCTTTTCAAAAAATGATTTTTTTTTGATGTGTTAATAATCTGATTCAGATATTATTACATTAATAGTGTATCTGAATATGCCAAAAGCAATATATATATATATTTTAATTTAGATAAAATATTTTTTTTAATCAAATATTTATATACTTATTGTGGGGGTGGGGGTACTTGCCTACTTAACCAGGCGGGAAGAATGAGTCATAAAGCTAAACTCATTGGAACCAAAAAGTTCCACAAATTTTTTCCTCTTTTTTGGTGACAATAATTTCTTATATTTATAGAATCCACTGAACAGACGGAACACAGTAAACGATTTTTATATATATTTATATGGAAGATTTTTCAATTATTATACATATAGAAGATTTTCCAAAGCTGTGGAATTTAATCAGCCAGACCTAAATCGCCTCTTTCAAGAATCGATCCATGGAGACTCATAAACCAGTAGCAACATACGTTTCTGAGAATTCAAGGTAAATGGCACAAACCCACTTGATCGTTTTCTTTATTTGTTCTGAAAGTTTTTTTTTTTTGATTTTTGATTGTGTTGATTTTCAACTGAAAGTGTTAAAGATGGACAATTTTGATGGTGGGTGGTGTTGGGTATTGTGGAATTAGTCGGGTGATAGTGGGAGGTAGCCGGTTGGATACCATGGTTATCAAGTTTGGCTTGGATACCATGGTTATCAAGGAAAAAAAAAAGAGATGGCCCAGTTGATCATTTTTTTTTATTGTCTTTGTTTGTTCAGAAAGTTGTTTTTTGTGATCTTTTGATTGTATTGATTTTCAAGTGGAAGTGTTAGAGATGGCCAATTTTGATGGTGGGTGGTGTTGGGTATCGTGGAATTAGTCGAGGTGATAGTGGGAGGTGTTGGGTGTCTGTGGAGTGTGGAATTAGTTGAGATAGGGGAAGTTGGTTTAGCTCCAGACTCCACTTGTGGGATTCCACTAGGTATGTTGTTGTTGGGGAAGTTGGTTTGGACATCACGGTTACGAAGAAAAAGAAAAAAAAGGAGAGATCACCTAGTTGATCATTTTTTTAATTGTCTTTATTAGTTCAGAAAGTTTTTTTTTTGGTGATCTTTTGATTGTATTGATTTTCAAGCGGAAGTGTTAGAGATGATCCATTTTGATGGTGGGTGGTGTTGGGTATCTGTGGAATTAGTCGAGTTGATAGTGGGAGCTGTTGGGTGTCTGTGGAATTAGTTGAGGTACGGGTAAGTTGGTTTGGACATCATGATTATCAAGAAAAAAAGGAAAAAAAGAGGGATGGCCTAGTTGATCAATTTTTTATTGTCTTTTTTTTTGTTCAAAAAGTTGTTTTTTTGTGATCTTTTGATTGTATTGATTTTCAAGTGGAAGTGTTAGAGAAAGGAAAAAAAGAGGGATGGCCTAGTTGATCAATTTTTTATTGTCTTTTTTTTTGTTCAAAAAGTTGTTTTTTTGTGATCTTTTGATTGTATTGATTTTCAAGTGGAAGTGTTAGAGAAAGGAAAAAAAGAGGGATGGCCTAGTTGATCAATTTTTTATTGTCTTTTTTTTGTTCAAAAAGTTGTTTTTTTGTGATCTTTTGATTGTATTGATTTTCAAGTGGAAGTGTTAGAGAAAGGAAAAAAAGAGGGATGGCCTAGTTGATCAATTTTTTATTGTCTTTTTTTTGTTCAAAAAGTTGTTTTTTTGTGATCTTTTGATTGTATTGATTTTCAAGTGGAAGTGTTAGAGATGATCCATTTTGATGGTGGGTGGTGTTGGGTATCTATGGAATTAGTTGAGTTGATAGTAGGAGGTGTTGGGTGTCTGTGGAATTAGTTGAGGTACGGGTAAGTTGGTTTGGACATCACGATTATCAAGAAAAAGAAAAAGAGAGAGATGTCCTAGTTGATCATTTTTTTAATTGTCTTTATTTGTTCAAAAAGTTGTTTTTTGTGGTCTTTTTATTGTACTGATTTTCAAGTGAAAGTGTTGTTGAGATTGGTATTAGTTGGCTTTGGACACCATAGTTATTGAAAAAGGAAAAAAAAATAAAGGAGATGATCTAATTGATGATTACTCTACTTTTAGGGGAAAAAAAGAGAGAATTATGACTGGTGTATGGGTTTGTGCATTTTGACCAAGCCATTTTTACATGCTATTATGGTGTTCCTAAGGTTGATGATTGTTTCGTTTTTTTCTTTATGACAAGGAAAAAGAACTCTTGCAAGTAATTTGGTTTGTTGATTTAATGATGGTATTGATTTCCTAGTAATTTACATATACTCAGTTGGTATTCTTTCAAAAGAAACAACAATAACATACCCAGTGGAATCCCACAAGTAGGGTCTGGGGAGGGTAGAAGGTACGTAGACCTTACCACTACCCCATATAGGTAGAGAGTCTGTTTGTTGGGAACCCTTGTCTCAAAAATCCATAAGCAGAATAAACTAGATATAAAAAAAAAGGGAAGGAGAAGAAAGAGAACAAAAGGAGTGACTACTATAGAAAGCACATGATAGTATGCAAGTACAATAAAATTAACATATAAAGACAGATAATGACAACTGAAGATATAACTGTACGACTAAACCTACTACCCTACTACGCCCCACGGCTAGACATCAACCTAAACGTGCAGGCCTATTAGCCTACTACTTTAATACGCGACCTCCACTCTTTTCTATCTAAGGTCATGTCCTCGGTGAGATGAAGTTTTGCCATATCATGTCTGATCACCTCCCGCCAATACTTCTTTGGTCTCCCTCTACCCCTTCGTGTAACCCCTATATCCAACCTCTCGCACCTCCTAACTGGAGCATCGATACTCCTTTGCATTGATACTCCTTTTCTGCACATGTCCAAACCAACGCAGTCTCGCTTCCCTCATCTTATTAGCCATAGGGGCCACCTTCTCCCGGATGATCTCATTCCTAATCCTATCACTCCTGGTATGACCGCACATTTCCAATTAATTGGGTGAAGCCGACGGTTGCCTCTCTCTACCTTCACGAGGTAGGGTAAGGTCTACGTACATCTTACCCTCCCCCAGACCTTGCATATGTGATTATCCTGGATATGTTGTTGTCCAAGTATTTTGGGGATCTGCGATTTTGATGTTATTGAATTCAAAGTACAGAATGATGATTTTCTTGTTATATTTCTAAGTGTTTGGCTGTCGTATTACAAGCTAAAACACAGACCATTTGATCATTTCGTTGCTTTTTTGTTTTTGTCTTTATTTAAGCATTTTTTTCCTCTGTGATTTGTGATGGTACTATTGATGCACAGGAAAAGAGTATTTCTAGGTGGGAGTTCAATTGATGCTGAGGTAGTCGAAATTTCGCGACCTATCAATTGGAGTTCAAAATCAAAGTCTCTTAAGCAAAAGGAGGTACAAAATTATGTACTTCTGTTGTTTCTCAATTGATTTATTACCTTTGCTAGCGCACTTTCATCTGCAATATATGTTAATGGACTCTTTGAATCATCTCGCTGATACACATTTGACTCTTAGTGTGTTGTTTACTGTTTTTTCTTCGCTTGGTTTGGTTTGCTTTGATTTGGTAAATGTGCATCACAATTCTGTTCTTCTTGTAATGTTATTGTTGGCCCTGATACTAGTGGTGATGAATCATTCGTAGGTTATTTCCCATGAAATAATAGATGTTGATGTGGAAGAAGATTTTGGTGATGTTAAGTGCTCTAGCGGAAATGTAAAATTTAGTGGCAAGGGGAAGGTAACCAGAGATTGCCAATGCGCTCTTGTCAAAATACTGGTTCTTTTCTTGTTCATCTTCTATGCTGTCCTTTTTTGGAGGTCTAATCTTGTCAATCGACTCTCTTGCAGGATATTTTGGTTGGTAATAGTAGTTCTGGTAATAGTGGACCAGTAGATGGGGTTCAGTCTTCGAAGAAGAAATGCCTGTCAGGATCTATTAGTCCAATTGCTTTAGATGATTTCGGTTCTGATTTACTACTTGGAGCTGATGAGTACATGGACATGTATTATGATGACTTACTGTATGACGACTATGCTGTTTTACAATCACATTTTGATAACATGGATATCCCTACTGGAGTTGAGGCTCCAATCCCGTGGATGCCACAAATGGTATCCACCACTACAAGTACTTCAGGAAGAGATATCTGTGGGGCAGTAAAGGACCAGTCCACTTCATTTAGCAGCTCAACTCTCGCTGGTCAGCCTACACAGCTTGGGTTGTCTTGGTCATCCTCACGACCTGTTTTAGGCAAAGAGGGACAATTAATCATTGGGAGTTCAAATGTAAAGAGTTCTGAGGGAGGAAGTAGTGCGAAGATCCTCTCATCTGGGGCAGGAAAACAGTTGTCTTCCCATTCATCCAGTGCTGCAGCCTCTTCTGATCAGAATAACCCATATAAATTTTATAAAGAGTCATCTGCTCAATATGGAAAGAAAGTACGTTCATCCAGTGCTATACCCCCTTATGATGGTTGGGGCAAGCAATCTATTCCTAGTGGGTCTCACTTCCCGAAAATTCCAATGGGATCTCCAGTATCTGATAATGATTTGATGAATTTATTTCTTAATCAACCCACTCCAGTGTCACCAGGAACTGCTCAAACATCAGCTACTATGATGAAGTATTTCGCTCAGAGTTCACATAAAAGTGCAACAACTGCAGGATGTCCTCCAATTCCTTCAGGACCGGCTTGTAATGGAGAGCAACATAGAAATTTAGGTGAAACTCTGAAGAATTTCCGCCTTTTTAAAAAATTTGATACTGTGGAGGATCATTCGGACCATTTCTATTCTCAACAAGCTTCTTCAGGGAATCCGGTTAGTTTGTCCCAACTAAAACTAAAAAATTTCAAATAACATCAACTAGTTTTGGGTTCATTATCATATGATATCTCTCTTTCTATTGCAGCCTTCTAAGAATTGGGCCAAGAAAATACAAGGGGAATGGAAGATACTGGAGAAAGATCTGCCTGGTATCAAGCAAAGTTTCACTTGATGTGTTGCACTTTTCTTTTTCATCAAGCCATTGGAATTATACATACAAAAGCCTAGAAATTCCGTCTATTCATGGAAGTCTGAATATCTCAGCTTTTCATTTTAAATTTTTTTTTATAACCCTGATGTTTGGGACAACTTTCATGCATCTCGACTAATTCCACGAGGATGCCCGCCACCTTCCACTAGCAATAGGTACCACCAAGGCTAAGACAAATCGTAAGAAATCACTCTGTTGGGATTTGAACTTGAGATCTCATGATGCTCATCCCATTTCATTGATCATTAGGCCACACCTTGCGTGCAACCTTCCATTTAGTTATAACACAAGCTTTTTGCAATTTTCTTAAAAATGCACTCATCTCGTCGTCTTTTATTTGGCAGATACAATATTTGTCAGGGTGTATGAATCAAGAATGGATCTGTTGAGAGCAGTTATCATGGGTGCTGATGGGACTCCATATCATGATGGCCTTTACTTCTTTGATGTTTTCTTTCCAAGCAACTATCCCAATGTTCCTCCGGTATGTGTCTCGCTTTGTCTTGGAGGCCTTTACTACTTCATCTTTTTCGACCATAAGCCTAACACCTCCCTACTAATTGTTTCCAGCTTGTGTACTACCATTCCTTTGGCCTTCGAATAAACCCTAATTTGTATAACTGTGGGAAAGTCTGCCTAAGTCTTCTTAACACTTGGACTGGCCATGGGAAGGAGAAATGGATACCTCGTGTGTCTACTATGTTACAAGTTTTGGTGTCCATACAGGGGCTAATTTTAAATGCAAAGCCCTATTTCAATGAGCCTGGTTATGCAAGCTCAGTCGGGACAGCCAGAGGGGATGAAAGCGCTCTGCGGTATAATGAGAACACTTACATTCTAAATCTGAAAACAATGGTCTACTCCCTTAGGCGTCCACCAAAGGTATCCATATTTTCTTTAACTGTTTGCCTGCTGTGATCTTTGTCAGTGGTTCTTAACCATCCATTATAAAATAGGCTCTTTTGTTATTGCTTCATCACTATTTCTCGACTCCTTTCACGCTTCTCATTCTCAATCAACTACTAATTCCAACCGTGCTTCTTGCTGCAGCATTTTGAGGATTTTGTATTAGGACATTTCTTTCAAAGTGCTCAAGATATTCTTGTGGCATGTAAAGCATACGCAGATGGTGCTCAAGTAGGTAGCCTGGTCCGGGGTGGTGTTCAAGATGTTGATGAGGGTGACAAGAGCTGCTCACCAACTTTCAAGGCTTCTTTGGCCGGGTTCATCAAGACGGTTATAGATACATTTAAGGAGATTGGCGTCAAGGATTGTGTCAAATTTCTTCACTTGGCACAGAAAGGGACTGGAGTAGCAGCAGCACCAGTTGTGCCTGCAAACACCGCGAGCTTTTTCTATGGTTAACTCCTATGAGAATTGTTGTGTAGAAAGATGCTGACATTGAATTTTGACAATAGGTGGAATTGGGTAAAAGTATAGTACATTGTTAGCCTTCATATTATGATGCTGTTTCTAGCTTTATTTAGATTTCTTGTTTTTATGAGTTAATGAACAGCAAAAGTGGAGTTCATTAGAGAATGATGAATGATGTCTTCATCTGATTTATCATATGTAAAAGATCCAACTTCTATAGTTTATATAAGCTTATTAACTTTGTCCTCACTTTATCTTCTCAAAATTAACCAACTCGATTAGTTCAGATTCCTACTATGTCGAGCCTTTTAAGGGGGAGGCTTCTTCATATTGCTTCCTTTTTAATGAGTTTTTATCCTATGAGGGTTTTGCAGAAATAGTCTCTCTATCTCTACGAAGAAGTGGTAAGGTCTGCGTGCATTTTATTTTGCTCAGACCTCACTTATGAGATTACATTGTGTATGTTATTGTTGTTTAATGAATTTTCATCCTAATCGAATTTGAGAAATGAATGGATCAGTTATCTATTTAAATGTTACTTAGACTGAGATGAATGGGTTAAGATAAATTAAACAATGAGCCATGACTCAATCGACTCGATTTGTGTGAAGCTTTATTTCATTGTTATTATTTTTTATAATTTGTTTTAATAATTTTTTTTTATAGTTTATTTAATTGTCGAATGAGTTCCTTTATTTATTATGATTATGTCTACGTATTAATATTTTAAAAAAATACTTTAATGGAGTTTCTATGTCAACTATTATAAATTAATTAAAAAGAATTAAAATAAAATAAAATAGTGAAGCCCTAAATTGGATAAAAGTAGGAAAAACTAGGTTTGTACCCCTTTAAAACAAACTATTTACAATTATATACTCCTTTATATTTTGTATTCCACACTATTAAAATTTTGCCCCTTTAATATTAAAATTTTCTCGCGCTGACGTCAGCACTTGCTTGTATGATATATCAATAAGGTATACGTATACAAATAGGGTATCACAGATGATTAAGTTTAATCTTATATGATATCGATATGGTATAAATATACCGATCGAGCATAAAACAAATATATATTTTTTTACTAATTTAGAGTTTAATAATTTTTTTATTTGTTTCTTATTTATTTCTTAAAAGATTCTATATACCAATTGAGTATTAATATACCGCCAGAATATCACTAAGGACTGAACTCATATAATATATACTAATTGAGTATCAATATACCGCCAGAATATCACTAAGGACTGAACTCATATAATATATACCAATTGAGTATCAATATACCGCCAGAATATCACTAAGGACTGAACTCATTTTATACGATACTACTATGGTATATATATACCGCCAGAATATATTTCATAGTATTTATGCTGATGTCAACATGATATCAGCATGCGAAATAAAAAGGGGTAAGTGAGTAGAAAGGTAAATAGTTTGAGTAATAATTCCATTAAAAATAAATAAATTAGATTGAGTTAAGAGTAAATAATTTCAAATTAGGTTTATTTTGTATACTAAAAAGTACATATTAAACCGATCCAACCTAATTCCATGACCCGTGACTTGTCCGGATTCAGCACCAATGGAAGTTGAGGGCATTTTGTACGAAACTCTCCACCCTCTCTCCCCCGCCGCCGATACCACCGCCGACTACTCACCTCCGTTGTCGTCGGTCTCCGACGAACATGAATCCTACGTCGTATTCCGGAACGAAATTTCACTATCAACTCGACAGTGTCCGTCACCGGAAACTGCCGCGCCTGATTACTTTTCACTTGACCTCGATGGAGACGCTGCCGACTTGAATAAAAGCTCTGTATCGACGCCGGTACCTGCTGCTGCTCCTTTGCCAGTTAAGGAAACTGAGAGAGGACTTGAAGGCAATTGGTTTCGTGCTAATTGTCGGTTTAAGAGTCCCATGCTCCAGCTTCACCAAGGTAAAGCGACTTCGTGTTGGTTTTCGTTGTTCTTCTAGTGATAATTCTTATGAATTAAGGTATATGAGGCGGATCCAGCTTGTTCGGAGCAAGTTCACGAGAACCAGTAGCTTTTACTCAAAAATTAAATATTTGATTCTGAACTCAGTTGTATTGGTATATTAACTTGAACTCTGCCTCTGGATGTATATATGCCTGTAAATAGACGCATCTGCATGTGTTCGTGTGTTTGCATGTTTCAATTTGCTTAGTACAAAATTCATATTTTTGACCTAAAAGCTTTGCAGCTAAATTTGCTTAAACTTGCTGTATGGGATATTTGCAGAGATAGTAGATTTTTGTGAGTTTCTATCACCTACATTGGAGGAGCAGGCATCTCGTAATGAAGCAATAGAATGTGTTTTTAATGTTATCAGATATATTTGGCCCAACTGCAAGGTCTGTGCTTACACTTGCCATTCCCATTGCCATTTCCATCCTTATATAGCACATTATGTTTGTGATGTACAGAAGCTAATTGTTTCAATGTGTTATTCATTCTATTCTTTTTCAGCCAGAGGTCTTCGGATCATTCAAGACAGGACTTTATCTTCCCACTAGTGATGTTGATGTAAGCTTACTCTATTTTTTTTTTCAAGTAAATTTCAGATTTTCTTTCTAGGTAGCATTATATGTTCCTTGAAAGTATCTCATTAAAGTGCTGCAACGTCTTCTCAAAAGTTCGGCCAAATTGAAATCCTTGCTTTAACAATAATTATAACAACTACCATTCACTACCTTATTTATTGATAAACAACAGCAAATACCCCTTGATACTGAAGTAGGTAGTTTTACAGATCTCCGTAACATGCTACAAAAAACTTCATGATAACCTGGACATCCTGTACTCAATCACTTTTTCTGTGACGTTGAACCTGTGAATGTTGTCATACCCAACAAAATAGCACGTGTTTTTTAAACAGAAAACATAGTTTCTTATTGACAAAATACTTCTGGAGCATGAGACTATATTGTGGTGGTTACTGTGTTGTAAATGTGGTTAAGATTGTCGACTTTCTTTGTCTGCGATGCTAGATCTTTTCACAGGCATATTTTATTTGTTGGTTGATTGTGGTGTAGAAGCAAAAATTGTTCAAGTTTACACTATAAGTGATGAGTTACACTTTGAAATACAGCTGGTGATTTTAGGGTCAGAAATTAGAAGTCCTCAAATTGGTTTACAAGCTCTTTCCAGAGCTCTCTCACAGAAGGGAGTTGCAAAGAAGATACAGGTTCATCCCTTGATCCCGCAATCTCTGTACGAGGAACAGTTTCTTTCATTTTCTACACCCAACCCCCATGATAGGTTTCTGCAAAGAGAACTTACAATCTGGAATTTTCATTTACTTCTCCGAATTAGGTGATTTCAAAGGCTCGTGTGCCAATAATAAAATTTGTGGAGAAGAAAAGTGGTATTTCATTTGACATAAGGTTCGATTCTTCTTTATGATCAATATAAGGTTCAATTATGCACTAGTTTTATGGGATTCTGACAATATTATGAATTTGTAGAAGATATTTTCATATTGCTGATGTTTATTTGTCTAGTCTTTATCCCGAAATCATAGCTAAAAAGCTATGTTTTGCATTAGCTAGAACTTCTTCCATTTAGTCTCTTGCTGCAAATTGTCTTTCGCCTACTTGTTGATCAGTGAATAGTGTGCATAAGGAGAGTTGATTTTTCACTTTCAGCTTCTCCACACTTTGTTTCTGGTTCAGTTCATTATCCAATTCAAATCATTCCACAGATTTTTTGATGTACTTCATTTTTGTGTTTTGGGCTAATCCTTTACTTGTGTTCCCCTTTTTCTTGGGTTTGAGGTTTCTCACTTGGTGCATTTGATTGATTAATTTGTCCTTATCTTAACAAGCAAATAAAATTAAATGGAGAGTTGACCAATTTCTTTCCTCCTTCACTTCTTGGAAGTTAGAGGAAAAAACCAACTGATTCCTCACCGCTGGCTACTGGAAATCCCTTTGACATACCTCATTGTTTTATATCTGCTTCCTCTGAAGTTCAGCCAAGTACTCACTGTGCAAACAAGACTGCCAACCTTTAGAACTCAAATCACTAAGTCTGATATTGACTGAAGAGCATGTGTGGTTAAAAGCGAGAATTTGCCTAACCTTTGCAGAACCCTCCAATATGGCTGCATCCTAGGTGTCCGGAATTTTTAATTAGCAGTTAGGGCACAAACTTTAGAGATGATGAGAACTGAGATGGTGGTGAGAGAAGTAGAGTATGCACTCTGTTCAACTTTTGGTTTTGGATTGATTAGGTACACAAACTGATTATTAAACATATATGAGTTTGGTTTGGTTTTCCTCTCTCATTTGGGCCTCTTTTAGCTTCCACTTTATTGATCCAACAATTTTATTTTGCCTCAGATGTAAAATAAGTTGAGAAAATTAGTGTCCCTATACACTGAGATCAGCCAATGGAGAGAAGATATACGTAATAGATTTTTTAAGGGTTGGGGGTGGTTGGGTCCTAAAGAGCCAAATATTAACAGTGTGGGAGATAGATAGCAGAAATTATCGAGCAAAAGTGGGAAACCTGAAAGACATCAAGAAGAAAATATAAGTTAGTAGGGAAGAGAGGAAGGAGGAAGACCAAGTAGTGACTGCCCGAGATGTGACAGTGTGAATAAGATCTGAGAAAAAACATGCAGTGTTGCTGCTGCTTCTTCTCTTCTTGGGTGTAGTAACCTAGTGGGAGTTTCCTAAACTTAAAGCATACCCTAACATGCTATATATACACCTTTTCATTTTATTTAAGCCAGGAACGGGAAGGGAAAATTCCCTTAACCCTTAAAACCAAAAATGATTGAAAAGTACTAGTAAAAAGGAGAAGAGCACCAAACAGATGAAACTTTGCTTCAGTTGATTTCTTGGTATAAACTGAATAAGACACACCTCTGGAAGAAGGTGTATTCTGATGTGGGAAGGGACGGGGAGGGTATTGGGGGGAAGTAGAGGCATAAATTCTGTCTGAGTTTCTTGTTCTATCAATGGAGTAATTGCTGTGGCTCATCTCTCAATAAAATAGAGGTTCATTGAGCTAAATGGGATGGTGGTTTGACTATTATTGAATTAGCTCAACTGCGATAATGTTTTTGGTACATTTATGAGTTGGACATGCTATAGAGTAGGGTGACTGGAGGGATGCATTGAATTTGTGTTTTGAAGATATGTTTCTGTTGGTGGACTCATAGTTGTCTTCATATCACTTTGGTATAACTGCAAATGTCCTTGTTAATTTTATACTTCTAATTTTCTGTTCTGTGGCCACAGCTTTGATTTGGAAAATGGACCCAAAGCTGCTGAATTTATTAAGGTTTGTTATGACCTATCCACTCGCTGAACAGTGAAGATCTATCGATGTAGAAATTAACTGTGTCTGATGTTGTTTCTGCAATCTTCTATAGGATGCTATGTCTAGATGGCCCCCTCTGCGACCATTATGCTTAATTTTGAAAGTGTTCTTGCAACAGAGAGAGTTAAATGAGGTAAAGTGTTCTTAATATCTTCTGGTATATCCAAGTTGCTAACTGTCTGCTGCAGAGACATGCATAAGAAACAGAATAATCCAAGTTGCTAACTCTCGGCTAAGACATGCATAAAAATATGTTAAGGTTGCTTGCTGATATAAGGTTTTGATCTTTCTGCTTTGACTTATGGTCGTCTTATATTGCAGGTTTATACTGGTGGGATTGGATCCTATGCACTGCTTGTAATGCTCATAGCAATGTTGCAGGTGAATTAACTCAATCATATGTTCTAACAATATGAATGGTAAATTACGACTGGTCATGTATTTGTGTTGAATAATAGGACTTCATGGTCTCACAATTAGTTAGTCGAGTGAAATAGTGGTGTAACTAAGTGAAATATTAGTTTCACGGCAGTGCTAATTATTCTTCACTTACGAAAAGACCCTGTTGTTGCGGTTACACTTTGTGTTTCACTGGTGCTGATCGTTCACTTGCTAAATACCTGTGGCAGGATATTACTGCTGCTCTGTTTTCACATAAAAGAAAGGTAAAAAGTCTATTTGGGATCGGAGGAATATGGACTAAAACAAGTTTTTGAGATGACAATTCAAGCATCTTATCTTTATTCAAGCATCTTATCTTTAATTTGGTCAATTAGCATTGTCCTCTTTTGTCAGTTTGATTAAGGTCGGAAAAACCTCATTAAATCTAATACTTTAGAAGACACAATTTGTTTTGGGGAAGGAATGGTTTTTTGAAGTACTGCCTTTGATACTTCGGAAAAACCTCATTAAATCTAATACTTTAGAAGACACAAATCGATATGGGGAAGGAATGGAGGTTTGAAGTACTGCCTTTGATACTTCATCCATCTGGAGTGATTGTCTAGGCTTCTGTTTTTGGTTTGACCAAATTTATACTGCTCATCACTTTTGTATTAACTACTGTAAAAAGGAGGAAAGATTGAGTCTTTTGAGCAACACTCTTTGATACTTCAAAATCAACTTACTCCCTGGGGAAATTGTTGTGATGTGCTAATTGTCTGTAAAAGTGGTTGTTACCAATGCACTTTTTGTGTTTGACCTTGTTTTGATTATTTGGTCTATGCTATGTCATTCATTTTCCAGAATCAGCGAAATGGCCAAGCTTCTGCTGAGCAGAATTTGGGAATTCTTTTGGTATGTCTCCTTCGAACTTGTATATCTTGAAAGTTTTGAAAGAAATCAATGCTCAACTAAAATGACCAACAATGCTCTTCTTTGAAGAGAATGGCCGAGTTGCAGGTGGGAGACCGGGGTGAAAAAAATCAAAGCTTTAGTTTCTTAGAGGGGCTAAAGAGAGAAAGTCCTTATGAAGACAATTTTTTAACAAATAAAGGTCTTTCTAAGAGAAGATGAAAGTCTAAGGCAAAGTTCTCTAATGACTAAATAGAAAGCCATAGAACCTGTATGAGAGTATGCATATGCTGAACTTCTAAACCATATTGAATATGTTAGCTTTATATGTTCCTCAGTAATACACAAATCTCCTCTTTCAAAGTTCCAATGTGATAATTCACAGCTGTCGTGTTCAACAACTGCCTAATTGACCTTGCTTTTCACTTCTCTCTTTCTCACTCACAGAGCCTATGCAAGTGGCTATTTGCTTGCTATTTATTTCTTTTGTCTCCTCCAATTGTTGCTGCAATTTTGTCCAGTTGGGAGAAGATTATTTTGACCCTACTACCTACTAATGTAGGCAAGTGCGAAGGACATCTTAATTTTTCTGGGAGAACTAAGAAATAAATACTTAAGAGATTGTTCAAACAGATTCCCGATGGGCTTTTAAAAAAGATCAAAGCCAAAAGTCAGTAAGTTTGGGAACATAAGAAGTCAAATAAACCAAAGTCATAGTAACAGTTATACTTATAGGAGAAAGACTGTACAGCTCTAATTGTTATCAGTCTAAGATATTTAGTTCTTGCACTTAAAAGCTATCTAAAAGAAGTTTCCTCCTTTCAGAAGTAATCAAGAGAAAGGGGAAGTTTTAGCTCTTGTGGAGTGCACAGCAGGTTGTGCATTTCGTTTTGCCTATTATCTATGTTTGTTTTTAGTTCTCCTCCTTTCCCTTCTTTTTATGTTATTTCACCTTATTGGGACTTTCTATTGCAAAATTACCTTACAGGTTCAATTTATTCAGGGCAAGTGCTCACATTTGTTTATATGTTGTGATATAGGTTAATTTCTTTGATATTTATGGACGCAAACTAAATACATCTGATGTTGGTGTGTCTTGTAATGGAGAAGGTACCTTCTTCCTGATGAGTAGCAAAGGGTATGGAATTTTGCTATATTTTAAGTTAAATAAGTGTTTCACTTTAATAATTTTTTTATCTGTTGGGTGATTTTATTTTGTTCCCTTCTTTTCATTTTCAGGTTCTCAATTAAAGGAAAGCAATCTCTTATCTCCATTGAGGATCCACAGGTTACCTTTTATATCTTTGCTGTTCACACTTCCCTAGGGCCTTTTTGAATATCACAGAGATCTATGTTCTTCCATTCAATCTCTTCCTATTTATACTTGTACTAGTTTGAATTCAAGAAGAAAAATGATTTTCTGGTCTAGTAACTATTAGTTGCAGTGATCATCTGAAAAATCAAATTGTAAAGTGTACTGTTATTGCAAAAAGCAAATCATCCAGTTACTTTATTATGAATGCACAAAGAATGTAATAATTTAATTGACTAAATACTCTATGGAAAAGCTTAACAACAACAAAAAGTTTAATACAACTATGACAACACTAAATTGTCCATGATTACTTGAGATCAACAAAAATAATCAATCAAATTTATGTCATGTAGTAACCAAACGAATAAATTGTCCAATCAAATTTATTAGAAGATAACATACTAAGAAATCAAAATTAACAATCAATTAAAATAAATATAGATTGACCTTTTACCACCTAAAGCCAGTTTGCTTCCATATTCAATCATGTTTTACCAAAATTAGGACTCCAATGAAAAATAATTTTAAATAACTACCTCCATATTCATTTGGTTTGGATTACCAGATTTCTATATCTTTGCTTGTAATTCTCCTATAAACTTTGCACCACCAAATATCTAAGAGAAGAAATTGTGTTTGTCGGACATTGAGATAAATGCATTGGGTTTTGGAAACATGACGATCATTCACACTCTCAATTCTGGACAAATGAGTCAACAGTTCTTATAAAAGCTGGCAAATTAATTAGTTGTTACCAGTTAGGTCACCTCACTCTATATATACAGCATAGACTATTAGCTATTGCACTATCAATGTGATAAGAATATATAGTTGCTCCTTTTGTACCCGCTGTTCTTATCAACTCAGTCATATCACTTTCGCTTGCGAATTTATAGTCTACACCTAACTTTGCATCACTAAATAACTTTGCTTGTAACTCCTATGAACTTTGCACTATCAAATACCAAAATTTATGAAGCGTTGGTTGCTCTTAGGAGATGTGCAGGGGAGAAAATTTAAAGCATTCAAGAGCGAGTGCATCAATGTAGATTTATGTAATCATTTCAACTCACAATTCGCTTCTAACAGAGCCTGTTGTCATTGGCTGCATCGGGGGTAAAGCAGATGGTAGTTGCATTTGATTTGAAATAGATGAAGTTGGAAATTAACTTTAGCAGGAAGTTTGATTTGTATATTTGTAGATGTCATTAGAAGAATTGATCTGGAAGAAACTGTTATAGCTGGGCATGCTGTAGAAAAGTTAACGCAGAGGGTGTTGTTTTTGTAGGAGTTGGGACAGTTACAGCATATAGAAGGAGTTGCCATTAAACAGGGGAATAGCGCTGAGGGTGTTGCAACTGTTCAGGATAAATGCAAAAGGGTAGTAAGTCAATTTAGGGATTTTAATTGAAATTTGGGGGTTAGACAGTAACTTGATTAAAGGGCTTCCCGCTTTTAAGATAGTATAGATTAGTTATGTATATTCTATCTAGTTTTATGCTCTTTAAGCTTGATTATTGTGTCAGTTATTTCGGTTGGTCCTTTTTTTGTGTGGACCAATGAAGAGAAGGATTATATCCCTCACCTTTTTTGTAATTATTTGTCATGTGAACCTTATATTTGGAATTTAGTAACTGAGTACCTTTTTTATTTTGGATGTTGCTTACATTATTAACAAATTACTAAACTAGGTATGGTCTTGTGATTGCAGACACCAGAAAATGACATAGGAAAGAGCTCCTTCAATTATTTTCAGGTGAATTCCTCATGATTTTAAATCCTGCTCATCTTTTTATCCATTTTCATCAAGATCATTCTAGAGGCATGCATCAAAGCTATAAGATTGCTTAATTTTTGGGGGACATTTAAGAAGCTTCTTTCTCTGGGAATATTGCTGAGTTTCAGTGGTTGTGATTTTGCATATTTCCCTTGTCATACACATCGGGCATTTAACAGGCAGCTTTGTTGTCAAACATCATGTGTGATGATGTAAGTTTGCTGTATCCCCCGGGGCTGTGGTTTAGTTGTAGGAGCTCAGCTTGTGATGTGTGGATTAGATGCAGCTCACAGGTTTGAAGTTCAAAATTTATTGCAGACAAAAGCCTGGTATTCAAGTGGAGAAGGTTATGGGGCACACCTGTTACCTACTGAGCTTCAAACCGTCCGCCACATGCTGCCGGGATTTCTAGGTCATCAAAAAAGAAGTTAGATGCAGATACTAATTCTGATGTGATACTTTCTGATATTTGCTTAGCTTTTGGTTATGAAAACTGGAAATCGTACTGTAGTTTTATTACCTACTCCAATAAAAAAAAATACTCTAGCTCTCCATTATTTTGGTTGTTACTTGTTTACATGTAGTTGGTCCTGTTGCTTCTTGCTCCCTCTGGAGCTACATTCTGAGGCTCCCGTTTGTATCACTGCAGGTCAGATCAGCTTTTGCGATGGCTTTCACGACATTGACAAACGCAAAAGCCATATTTGCCCTTGGTCCCAACAGGAGTATTCTTGGCACAATAATTAGACCAGATGAAAAACTAGTGGAAAGGAACGGGGGATCTAATGGGGAAGTGACTTTTAATAACTTGCTTCCAGGCGCCGGGGAGGGACTGCAGCAGTACAATGACCAGCAGGAGATCTATTGTAACTGGCAATTAAATGATGATGATGACGACGCACTCCCCCGAGGAAACGGTATTGCAGAGGATGGTGATGTTCAATCCTCAGGAAAGAAAAGGAAATCTTGGAAGGGAAAACAGCCTGCTAAGAAGGTGAAGGAAAACGGGCATAGTAGTAATATCAGAGATGAAGAGAATTCATCGACGAAAGAGAAGAGTTCAAAAAAGCATTGGAAACATAATCGATGGTGATATAGAACAACATCAATATTTATCATGGTAAGAAGTTACCCAACTTGGATACCTCTACACGATGCACTGCTGTAATTATACTAATGCACCACTGGAGATGCAGCATTTATACACTGCATCTCCGCTTGAGTTTCCGAGATGCCTGTTTCTCTGGTGGACTGAATCGACATCCACTTATATGGTGAAGTTCTTTAGCTACGACGTGAGCTTTCTGTATCAGGTGAAACTGCATTGCAATTTAATCTTCAGTGTTGTAAAATTGCAATTTTTGACAAAAGAGTGAACTGCGAAGGGGAAAACTGTTGCAAGACTATTTTATTTAGTATGAAGATGAGAGATATAATCCAAAAATGCCATTTGATTCTTCTGTCTGGTCAGAATGTAGTTTGGGTTATTTTTAAAAAAAAAATTAAAAAAAGTCATGTTTACACATCTACATAGGTTGAATCAAAATTAGTTGCTTCCTTGAATAAACATAAACTACATTAATTAAAACGAATTTGATTGAAAATCTCATTTTATTCTTAATGAAATGATTTTCAATCATGTAAATATTTAAGAATGATTTTTTTTTTTTAGCATTGTGCCAAGTTAAATTGTATCAACAAACCAATTTATCCTTGATAAATATGTAATGTATAGTAAAAACAATATTTGTTACTTATTTTAGGATCATCAATTTTAAAAATCTTTTATTTCTCAAATTTTATATCAAATTAAATTAATCATCTTTAAATTAAAAATATATGAACTTTTTTTATATATAAAAGTGATGTCACATGCACAATTTATAGAAAACTTGCATGTTACTCGAAACCGAATCAAGCATTTTCCAATTGTGAAGAACAAATGGCGATCTGTGACTCATCATCGTCTTCATATGGCTCCACGAAAGCTTGGATCCTTCACGGCTTAGCCGTCGGAGCTGCGTTAGCCGTAGCTCTCGGCGCCCACGTTTACCATAGACGATCCGGCAAGTTTCGGAGCCGGGTCATAGGCATTATACCCGCCCGTTTTGCTTCTTCCAGGTTTCCAGGGAAACCGCTTGTTCAGATAATTGGCAAACCCATGATCCAGGTACTTACTTACTTTATATAGCTAGCTGCATGTGTTTCAATTCGAATTATTATGTTTAATTGAGAAGAATTTTGAAATGTTTATAACTACTTTGATTTGAGGCACTTGTGGGATTTGATTTCACTGGATTTGTTGTTCTTGTTGTGTGTGGAACTAGGTAGAAAGTATGTTGAACTTAGTGATCTCAAAATTGTAGATGATTAGATCCGGAAGAAGTAGAGTTAAGATTTATGGGTTTTGATATTGTATTTGTTTTATGATGTTTGATATCCTTTACTTGAGCCGAGGGTTTATTAGAAATAGTATATCTACCTTCTGGGGTAGGGGTAAGATTGCACTTGTGGGATTAATGTTGTTGTTATTGGGTTATGGAATTTTCACTTTAATTAATGGGTTCATAAATAAATATCCTTGAGAAGCCGATGATTTAGGTACTTCTATAGCTGCATGGCCTTAAATTCGAATTATATTTGGTTATGATGAATTTTGAAATGTTTATATTTGTATTGAGTCTGAAAAAGAGTATTTTCTCTATTTACGAGTGGAAGTAGCAATAGATTCCTCAAATTCTAGGTGATTAGATTCAGATTCCACCTTGGGCAGAGGTAAAGTCAGGATTTTAAGTTTATGAGTTATGAAATTGTCACTTTAATTAATGGTTCACAAGTAAATATGCACGGAAAGTCCATGATCCAGGTACGTATGTCTACAGCTGCATGACCTTCAGTTTTTGAACTAGATAAGAAGAACTTGAAATGTTTATATTTGTATTGAGACTGAAAATATAGTAGCAGTTAGTATTTTCTCTCTTGATGAGCGGAAGTAGCAGTGCGTTGATGATTGAACTTCAATGATTCACAATTCTAAATGATTAGATTCACGTTGGGCAGCGGTGGACTTAGGATTTGAAATTTATGGGTTCTGAAATCATAGCTTGTCTGTTACTAGGTTCGTAATTAAATATCTGTACATATTTGATACATTTCCTAATATAAATACAGTGTCTGGGCAAAAGCGGGTTCCTCCAAACCTGTATTTAGTATTGTAGTTCTGCCCCTAACCTTGCGTTGCCTGATGGTTTCCCAACAGAAAGATTCATGTCGGGAATCATAGCCTGCTCTTTGACAGTATAGTTTTATCAGTTTATTAATGAGTTTTCCTTCCTTTTTTTCTGTGCATTCGTATATTTGTATGGTGAATGATAGTTTCCAACCAACTGACTGGAACTTTAAATGCTAGCTCTTCTAGCAGAACTATTTGAAAAGAAGGTGATTACAGTCTTTTGAGTTGGTTGCTGTAGTTCTGGTTCGGTGGACTTTATTGGTGGTGCATGGAACAGTGAACCAAGGCTCGTAAAAACATTGAGAAACTTGTTCCATTAAGGTGGAGTTTGAACAGTGAGCAACTGGCCCTTGAAGATTTCTGGCTTATAAAAAGAAATGGAACATTGAGGAAATTGTTCTGATTTTAATTCAACTGAACCATGAGGATTTCTGAGTTTAAAAAAGGAAAGGAAAGTAACATAAAGAAATTTATTCTGATTTTAAGGCCTGTATGTCCAACAGAGATAAAGTTTCACAAATTGCTTCGTAAGAGTTTCTGATAATATTCTTAGTTCTCATGCTTGCTCTGATCTTTGGTAGAGACCTGTGAACCTTAGTAGTTTTCGTGAATATTCATGATTCTAGTGGTATAGCAGAAATGGACTTTTCCCTTTTATACGGATAGCAAGATGTTCTGCTATAGTCAACAGGGTAGCATTACTTAAGTATCAGGGCACTTGGATAAAACTAGGCAGTAATTTGTCTAGTGAAAAAAGAATACTGAGCAAACTACTAAATGCCTGATGAAGCATAGGGTGCAAAATCAATGTTACAACAGAAACATCTCATTTCACATGAATAGGGGGGGAATGATGTTGGTCCTGTTTAATTATAGGTTTGCTTTGAAAACTTAAAATAACGGATCTGTTATCATCAGGAATAAAACTTCTAGATCCATTTATTGTTCTCGGGTGGTGCTTCCCCTTCCGGCAATATCAAGATCCAAAAAATCTGGACCAACTTCAAGCTACTCAGAGGGTTCTAACTTTTGGAAATTTGCTTGCCTTATTCCTGCTATTTCTCATGTTTTCCGTTTATCCATGGTGAAGCGTTGATCAAAAACATCATAATGTCACAATTGTATTTGCTAAAAGAACCTGACACCCTCGCCATATTCGAATCTTGATGGCAGAGAACATGGGAAAGGGCAAAGCTTGCTGAGACATTGGATCAAGTTGGTACGTATCTATTTGACTTGGCTCGATCTCCTCTATAGGTGTATGTTTTTCTCCCACGCCCACCATCCCCTTCCAAATATATATATATATTTATTTTTTTATTTTTTTATTTTTTTATTTTTTTTTAAAAAAAGGAGGTGTGACAGGCGCATTTGATTGGCTTTTTGACAGTTGTGGCAACAGATGATGAAAGGATAGCTGAGTGCTGTCGTGGTTTTGGTGCTAAAGTGATAATGACTTCTGTATCATGCAGAAATGGTACACACAATGCCATTTGCTTTCTCAATCCACTTTTTGCATCTTTTGGAAATTTCAGTTTGTGAATATCTGAGACTTGTTAATTTGTAGGAACCGAGCGTTGTAATGATGCTCTTCAAAGGCTTGATAAGAAGTATGACATTGTTGTTAATATACAAGGAGATGAACCTCTTATTGAACCTGAAATCATAGATGGCATTGTCAAAGCCCTGCAGGTAATTTTCCTTCTCTGTTTTTTCTTAGTGATGATAAGAATTGTTAATATAAGTTGGAGTTCGTTTCAATAAGATGCTGCATGTAGTCACTTGTTGATTGGGCTTTAAATGACTAATAACATTGCTTATGATTCTTGCAGGCTGCACCAGATGCAGTCTTTAGCACTGCTGTGACATCTTTGAAATCTGAGGATGCATTTGATCCAAATCGTGTAAAATGTGTGGTAGATAATCGTGGTTATGCAATATATTTTTCACGAGGGCTCATCCCTTATAACAAGTTAGTCCATTTTCTCTTAAATAGACTGTTGCAGTAGCTGGTTATATCTTCCATTATAACCAGGTATCAACTTTTCCAAACATTTAGGTCAGGCAAGGTTAATCCTCAGTTTCCTTACTCGCTGCACCTCGGGATCCAGGTATCAAACTAGTACAATTTTGTGCTCCTATTGACTAGTTTTTCTCCATTACTTTATATGGAGGAGTAATACGGTATCCTCTTATTTCATTTCAGAGTTATGATGCAAAATTCCTGAAAATATATCCAGAGCTGACACCAACACCATTGCAACTAGAAGAAGACCTTGAACAGCTAAAAGTCCTTGAAAATGGATACAAAATGAAGGTAACATAACCTCAATTTGTACATTTCTATGCTGAATAATGACTACATTGAGAACATGATGTCTCGGGTTCAAATTCCAGCAAGAGTGAGGCAAAAACATTAGGTAATTTCCTTCCATCTATCCAAGCTTTGTGAATGGAATTTTCCCAGTACTTGTGTTGGTGGAGGTAGGAGGTACCCCACGGATTTAGTTTAGGTGTGCACAAGTTGGTCCAGGCACCATGGTTATAAAAGAATGTAGCAGGATATATATTTCCCGCGATTGTTATATAACTGCATGGATCTCCTTTTTATCTGCAGGTGATAAAAGTTGACCACGAGGCTCACGGTGTTGACACCCCTGAGGATGTCGAGAAGATAGAGCAGTTCATGCGTGAGAGAAACTTGGCTTAGAGCAAAATGAGTTATTTTGATGACTTACATATATGACTCCTATAGCTACAAAGGTGGTGTTCTTTGGTTTCAATTTGCGCTTGGATTAGCATATCAATTATCCCTCCAAGCTAATTTTCACAAAGGAAAAAGAAATCGAGACTGAACTTGCTGTATAAATCCTGCAAATAGTTCATACTGTAGAGTTATTTGAAGTTATGTTTCACTTAGGTATTCATTTGTCTTGGGGAGGTTGTGTATTCACATACTTTCATATTTTACCACTATGGTTGAAGACACGTGTCATGTATTTATTGAGTTGATATAAATACCCAGTATGGGTAAGTACTTACCGCGCTCTGTATTGTGTGATAGTTGAGGTTGGGGGCACCTTATTGGAATTATTTTGAGATACATTTTTCCTGAGGCCTTATCCAAGAACAAGGCTGAAGTAACTAGCTTCTTGCTGTAGAGAAATATAGGAGAAGAAAAGTATTATCGGGAAGACCTTCTGTTAGCCCAAAATCGTTAACTAAGATCGGACGATTCAACTAAAGAAGTAGAAGCTAGAATGGAGAAGGAAAATTTTGGAAAGGAGAACTTTGTATACAAAGAAGAAGACTCTTTGTTTTTGGTTTTGATTTTGGTTTTGAGTTGATTAAAAATGCCTAGATATACCTAATAAAAATATCTAGATAACTTTATCTACAAAAAATTTATATTTTTCTATAATTTATTACAAATATCTTCCTAAAATATCTATATTCTAGACTTTCTAGATTTTTTCTAAATTCAAAATATACATGATATTATAATACAAAATTCTAGAAAGTCTTATTAAGTATCTAAGGTATTTATATTTCCAAAAAATCATCTTTATTTTTTCACATTTGCTATCGATCATGCTTTAGCTTTAGTTCACAAGGATTCAAAGAAGTTTTGTTGTACTTAGAAATGTGGCTCACTTTGAATTTCAAAAATCAAATATTTTAATTTTGATAGTAACTTCGAACATAATTTTTTTAAATAGTTAAAAATAAATTAAAAATTTTAAAAATTATATAAAAATATTGGACCACTAAAGCAAATTTCACTCGCAAGTTGCAATGAATCGATAAGAGCTAGGTGTACCTAAATATAATATCATATTTGATAATAGACATTTTATTAAAATAATATTTGATAATATGACAAACAAATAGGTGTACATAAATATAATCATATTAGAAGATATTATTCTCGAAAAAAAAACATTGTGCCACGAAAATATAAATTTTGGAAGTATATTAGAAGTCACGTGCTTCTCACGTGATATAGCATGAGCCTCATCTATTTCATCTAACGAACACATATTTCGCATGACGAAAATCTCACAAACCACACACTCTCTCTCTCTCTCTCTCTCTCTCTCTCTTACTTTCTCTCTCTACGATTTCAATGGCCGGCGTGTTGGAAACCATTGCAGTTCCACGCGCCTCCGCTTTCTCGTCGACATCGGCGCGTTTGGTTCCTAATGCTGGTTCATCTCTCTCCGGCGGCCGTCGATCCTCGGCGGTTAATTTTTCTCAGTTCAGAGGACTTAAGGTGCATTTGAATCGGTCCCCGGTGTCCTTCAGCTTACGGTCGGAATCCGTTCGCCGTGGTGGACGAATCGTTTGTGAAGCTCAGGAAACAGCTGTTACAGGTGTGTGTTTTCTATTTTCCTTCCGGTTAAATTCTTCAATACTATTTCCATTTTTATTTTATTTAACTTAAATACCTAAAGTTTAATACAATAAAAAATAAAATTTACTTTTTTTTTTTGGTTTCATTTAACTTGTTATGAAATTTAAACAAAATCTATTTTTTCTATTTCGTTTCAATTTATATGATATAGTTTGAATTATATGTAATTTAAGAAATTTAAAGTTAAATAGTTGTAAGTGTGTCATTATTTAAAAATGAATTGAAAAGAAAAGTGAATAGTATAAATTGGTACAGAGAGTAATAAATTTTAAATACTCTATGAGACTTAATATAAATTTTAAATACTCTATGAGACTTAATTTATGTGGTATCGGAT
>DF358291.1:103855-130996 GCA_000787875.1 Solanum virginianum
ATTATTATATGTAAAACATAGATGGCTGGGATGATTTACTATTACTGCATTGATATATGTAGCAGTTAGCATTCCTAGTGGTTAGGAATAGGATATGAATTAATATATATACACATGGAACATATTTTTAAGGAATTAAGTAAGATTATGCAAATTATTTTGGTTATGATTCGCTTTAGTTCCAGTTAGTTTCCATTTAACATTATTCTTTTAAATACCACGTTATAAATTAATTGAGATAGGTAATTAAATATTACATGTAGTGTATTATCTAGATATTGTTAGAGTCCTTTGGGTCTATGCTAGATATATAGGAATATGGGTGCTCATGGACTTGTTTACTTATGAATATTATATATTTGATAGATTCAAAGCGTTTGGAGGTATTGAAGAAAGGAAAAGTAGTGGTGAACTAGCTTGCTTGACTTTGTGCTCTTCGGTTGAGGTAAGTTATGATTTGTTCTATCTAATAGAGAGACTCTTAATAGCGATTGATAGTCATTGAGTAAAGCTGTGATATTTTCTATGCACTTAACTGTTGTGGTTGGTTGACTGATATATTGTTGTGATTGGTCCGCAATCCTAAGACCATGAATCCCATAATCTTGAACTTGATCTCTTAAAGTGATGCCTTGAGTAAAGAAGGCTTGATGAAACATTGGTAACGAAGTGAGAAGTAACGATAAAGAATAATGAATTATATATATTGGATCAGGTGTCACGTTCCGACATATATATTATAGGATCGGGTGTCACGTTCCGACACATATATTATAGGATTGGGTGTCACGTTCTGACACACATATATTAAAGGATCGAGTGTCACGTTCTGATACATATATATTATAGGATCGGGTGTCACGTTCCGACACATATATTATAGGATTGGGTGTCACGTTCTGACACACATATATTAAAGGATCGAGTGTCACGTTCTGATACATATATATTATAGGATCGGGTGTCATGTTTCGACACATATATATTATAGGATTGGGTGCCACACGTTCTTGCATGATAATAATAAGGGAAAGCATGTTACAATAATTTAATATACTCAATTTCAAATAACCTATCTCTCAAAAGAAGTGTGGTGTGGAGGCTTGAGTCCTCATGTGTATTATTGATATCATTGATTGGTTGTGTACTTGTTTCTTATTGTTGCCACCTGTTAAGTGATATGGTTGCTTCTTGCTATTATTTTATGCATATTGATTTCTCTTTGGAGTCGGTCGATGATACCTACTCAGTACATGTGGCTCGTACTACCTCCTACTTTTATTTTTCTTTGTTTTGCTTTTGTGGAGTGCAGCGAGTGTTCCATTGACTTCGACTCGCTGATATGTAATAGACTTAGTGCTTTTGTTATTCATTGCCTTATAACTTGAACTGCCAATATGGTTTGGGATTTGTATCATTGGTTCTCCCACTTAGGAGGTTCGGTGTGGGTGCCACTCATGGCCCCTTTTGGGTCGTGACAATTGATTAGAGCAATTATGAACAATTTTAATGTTTTAAAAAGTACTTTCCTGTCATTTGCTGAGATAATGTTTTTCCAATAAGCTTTTCCCTACGAGGAATAGAAAATGTGGATTTGCAATTTATCAGGACAAATCTTCATTGAGCTATTTCTTGATGGTTTGACATTTCTGATGTTAGAAATTTTTCCTTAACTTGGCTTTTCTTCTCCTTTTCAACCACTTTGTCTGGCTTTTCTTGCAATCAGTGACACTACTTTCCACCCGACCCACCAAAATCTCCATCCTCCAAACCCAAAAATATAAACTTTAACCCCAAAAGAATGAACATATATAATGAATTCAAACTCAACAATGCTACATAATAATTTGTAGAATTCTGAAATGTTTGAAGTTTGGTTCTATATCTAATACATAATTTAGATGTGAAATTGTCCTTTAAAGAAGGAAATAGATATCCCTTCGAAACAAAACAACAACATAGCTAGTGTATTCCCACAAGTGGGGTCTGAGTCTTGTATGCAAACCTTACCTTTATTTTTGCGGGGTTGAGAGATTTTTTCTGATAGACCCTCGGCTCAAAAGAAATGTAACTGATACAGGATAAATATCCCTTTTTCTAATGGGAAAATGATTGGTACATTTACCTAGGGGTTATTAGTCCCATTTTGTATGATTCCTGCTTATATGCCTTTCCTAATTATAGACGCATAGCTTATTCATAAGGCCATAACCATAGCTCCTGTTGTCATTTATTCCCAAAGTTCAGATGTGTGAATATCAGCTCCCTTACTCTGATGGGGATTTCTTAGATGATTTTCAAAGAACTAAGTTGTGATTGATTTATTTGTGATCTTTTTTTGTCTTTTTAACAGATTCCATGGCTCTAGAACAGTCTTTTGGTGAACCTACTATCGGTTTTGGATCTGATGAAGACATTTCCCTAAAGAAAAGGAACTCAGCAGCAGATCCAACAGCAAACTCTGGAAATATTATGGGATGTTTCGATTGCAATATTTGCCTTGATTCAGCACATGATCCTGTTGTCACCCTCTGCTGTCACTTATATTGCTGGCCTTGCATTTACAAGTGGCTTCAAGTTGAGAACGCTGACCCGGGATCAGAAGAGATGCCTAAATGTCCGGTCTGTAAATCTCACATCTCAAACTCTTCACTGGTACCTCTCTATGGCCGTGGGACATCATCAAAAGAATGCAGATCCAATGAGTCTCAAGTTGATGTACTCGTACCTCACAGGCCTCAAGCAATTTGGACAACAACCACTCAAGTTAATACATCATCACCTCCAACTTCTCACATTGATCAACAACTTCATCACACTTCTTTGTATTATCCACCACCCTCAATTCATCACCAACAATTCTTCCCTCACGCTTTTGGTGGTTATGCAGCTATAGCTCCATCTACCTTTGGAGGCACTGGAATGACTCGATTATTCAGCCCAATGGTCGTGATGTTTAGTGAAATGTTCCTCGCAAGGATGTTGGGGGGCTCGGACGGAAGCTCGTTCTCATATCCTTATCTGGCTTACCCCATGCCAGGAGGCGGTAGCTCTAGAATGAGAAGGCAAGAAATGCAAATGGACAAGTCTCTCAACAGATTATCCATCTTTCTCTTCTGCGCCTTCATCTTGTGCCTTCTCCTATTCTGATCATATGCTTCTTCATCATTGTACAGATGTACGAAATTATCTGACTCTTGCCAATACCTATGGATGGTCTATTGAAATGCATAGGTGGCATCAGCAGCCAGGCGTTAACAACCACACCAACATATTCAGCATAATCCCACAAGTGAGATTTGGGAAAGTTTAAGTGTACATAGACCTTACCCTTACCTCGTGGATGTTGGGCATGTAGTTGATAGTTAATAAAAGAAAAACGTGACTTAATAGTGATTAAGCATAAAAGGCTCTATTCCTTACAAAGGTTGCTTTTTTCCTATTTCTGTTGCCTCTTATCAACACAGTTTACATGGATCTTTTCACTTTGTGTGATATGCATACATATACTTTGTGGAAGTGTTCCTCTTTTTGTTTTTTGTTTCCCACCCGGTGCCCGGCATCTATATTGACATCCTTATGAATTAATATATTTTTGAGCTCTAGCTTGAACAATTTCATTCAACAAAATATCAAAATGTTTATTTGATATGATCCGTATCGATGGTTATATTTCATAAGCTGTTGTCATTCACAGGAAACTGTGAAAGATTTGGTCCTTAATTCAAGGGGCTATCGAAAACAACTTCTCTACCTTGTAAGGTAGGCATAAGGTGTGTACACATCACCCTTTTCAAACCCCACTCGGATACTTTTATCGTAATGTAAGTCGTAGATGGGGAAAAAACAGAAGAATTTTTGTATTTTGAACTTTAAGGTACTTTAGTTCTTTTATTATTATTTTTTAAAGATCTTTTGAATATCTGATGACTACACCAAATTACATTAATATATTATCAAATATTATGTATTCATTGATTTAGTAAGACATTTGATGTCAATAAGTATTTTTTGACATCCATTACGTTACGTTATCTTGGAAAGGGTTGATGCGTTGAAAAACGATAAGCACGACGAATAATTATGTGAAGCTTTTAAGCTGCCCCAGCTGAGTGGCTGACATATTCTCTTCTCCCTTCAATTTTATCTGTCCGTCACGCTTTTGAATATCAACAACAACATACCCAGTGAAATTCCACAAGTGGGATCCGAGGAGGGTAGAAATGTACGCAGATCTTACTACTACCTCATAGAAGTAGAGAGGTTGTTTCCTAGGAACCCTTATCGCAAAACCCATAATCAGAAAGGACTATATATGACAAAAAGAAAAGAGAAGGGAACACAAAAAGTGACTAGTCATAATACGACTTTGCTTTGATGAAATTGCATGATACTCATTGGAGAATGCTCACGCGTAATTTAAATCATCCACTTAATTGATACCCTATTTGGAACGATTTGACTAGGTTGATCACACTTTGGACATCGCCATCAAGACTTTTGATGTCCCATGAATATGACTCTACTTTGACGAAATTACATGGCTCATTAGAGAGCGTTCACACATACTCCAAAGTATTTGTTACTTTGATGTCCCATGAATACGACTCTACTTTGATGAAATTACATGGCTCATTAGAGAGCGTTCACACGCACTCCAAAGTATTTGTTACTTTGATGTCCCATAAATATGTTACTCATTGAAAGAGATCGTTTCTCATTTTGTATCGAGGAAATTTGTAAAAAAAAAAAAACATAGGGTAAAACAAGAATTAAACTCTTATCACTTGAATTCTACTGCGGAGAGAATTGAGCATTCAAGTTTCGATCATAATGCATGACTACTTATCGCGTAAAAGAGAATATATCTAAAAAACTAAATGATGAGAGCAAGAGCTAACAGAAAGCCATCAATCACCATTTACTTACTTTTTCTTTCTTAATAGGAAGAGAAATTGGCCATGGAGGAAGCCTGAACAAGAACCCCGATGACCAACAAGGTGTTCCTCCATTTCTCTGTAACGTACCTCGAATATCACCTGGATCAACAATGGTCTCCAATCTTAATGTTTTCATGTTGTATGACACAATGGTGTCCCCAAAACCAAGGTAAATGATGTTGGAATCAAGTGGATGGAACGCGATCGGAGTAGGAATGACCCCATTCATTGCTTTCCTAATCAAAATGTCATCGAACGTTATGTCTTTGATCTTTACCCTGTGCTGCAAACTCCAGCTTGAAGAGTCATACTCGTCAAGAACCCAAACAGAAATGCCTGAAAATCCAAACGGATACACGGACACCACAGACACCTCCATATACCTCAACTGACCCTTATGAACATCAAATAAAACAGGTCTTCCGTTATTCCTAGCATCAATGCATTGCTCATCGATATCACCAGGGAGACCAATTACGCGACATTGATTGAAGTCATCATAAGGATTAAACGCTAAAATCCCATGTCTACGATCAATCCAATGTAACTTACCATTCAAACCAACAGGCCTCCTAAGCCACACAACTTCAATCCCTACATCCATATACACAACAACTCTCCTCCATCGTCCTGTCTCAGACGAGAACACCTCAAACTTAACCACATAAGACTCACCAAACTGACAATCCAACCTCACCACTCTAAAACTCGTAAGAGACCCCCCTTCAGATTTCGTTAAAAAACCAGTACTAGCATATCCAAAACGCGTGGAAAGTCGAGGAAGACCAACACAACACCCTGTAACACCATTGTAAATATGATAATCAATCGCTTCATCACCCACACCACCATCATACAAAACTAATCCATCAATAACTCCAACAATATTACACCCCTCACCAACTTCACTACACACAATATTAGGTAAATGAACTATACTAAACCTTGAATGTAACCAATTATCAGAGACCAAATCAGGCAAAAATGACTGAGCTAAAAAGCTACCATTCTTGATATTAACATGAAGAGTGTTAGCAAGAATAGTCCAAGGTGATAGCACAGAAGCATGAGATGTATACAGAGATGCAAAAGAAGTTGAAGAAATCAAGAAACACCATCTTTTTGACACAGATTTGTACCTAAAAACACATTTCAAAGGCAATCTTGATAAAACCTCAACCAAGAACCAATCTGGAAGATACTCATTACTGAAAAACATCTCTGATTTGGTTTTTGAAAGTTTTACACAAATGGGGTTCTCAAAAGATTCTTCCTTTTGGCTATTAACACAATAATCCATCTTTTTTTAGCACAAAAAAAAAAAACAATCTTTTTGGTGGGTGTTGGAGGAAATTAGTGAAGAAATTGAGTAAGTGATTGTACCTTTTATATAGATTTGAGATTTATGGGCAAATATGGTTTCATTAGAGTCAAGCAGACAATTGAAGACTTGAAGAATTAAACAAAATCAAGAATCCCCAATTTGAGATTTGGTTTTGTGTCCATTTTGATGGTTAAGACTCAACTCTCAAGTTTCTTCGAAGTCTTTTTCCATATACTAGTGTGCTTTTTTTAATGTAAATTTTTTTTTAAAAAAAGTAATGATTAAAAAATACGTTTGAATTATTACGATCTTTGAGAATTTCGTATCTTAATTATGAGAGATTTTTATTTTTATATGAATTATTATTAATTACTATATGGCAAAACACATCTCGAAATTAATCAATCGGTTGTCATGTGGATGCAATTTTATGAGCAAATTAAGTTGTCACGTATGATTTGATTATTGTATTTAAATACTTGATTTAGTCAATTTGGGGTTATTTTTTCGTGAGTTTTTTTACTGAACTATCATGTGTTTGTGTTTTTTTATTTGAACTGTTATCAACTATACAGCAAAATACATCTCGAAATTAATAGATCAACTGCCATATGAATGAAATTTTATGAATAAATTAAGTTACCATGCGGCTTTTTACAATTATATTCAAACACTTGATCTAGTTAACTTTGAAGTATGTTTTGATAAATAGTTGATAATGATTCTAGAAAACACAAAATTATTCATATACAAAACTTCAAAAAAAAAAAATACTCTAAATATATTTTTTACTATTATCTTTAAGAAATAAAGACTATATTAAACTAGAGAACACATGTTTAGGCCTTATTGTTATTATAATGGAGAAATCTCATTGGATTAAAAAAATAATTTTGTACTTACCTCAATTTTTAAATTAATTGTCTAGGATCACATGAGGTAATCAAATAAGTCATCATCCAACATATAGAAGCATAACACTTTGGTATTAATGACAAAGCTAGAAATTTTATTAAAGATATTCAATATTTATATATACATATAATTTTTTTATAATTAATATATAATGTTCATAGTATAATTTTTTCACAATAAAATTAAAATCACAAATGAAATTAGATAATTCGATAAAATTTAATAATTTTGATCAAAATTCTTGTATTTTGCAATAAGAGGATGTAGATGGTAAATAGCAATATTTCTTCAACTTAAATTTGTTAACTTCCAAATATATGCTCATAATTCAAAGTTTGTATTAGAAATTATATGAAAAAAATAGAAAATTACTTCTCATTGTCCTATTCAAACAAGAATGTGATTAGTTGACAATCTAGTATTTGTTTGATTTTTCAAATTTAAAATTATGTGAGTTGATGGATATCTACTGGTAATAATTATTTAATGGAATATATGTTCACATAATTAATTAGGGACTACAATTTAGCAAAATTTGCTATTAGTTTTGGGAATTACAAATTTGATTTGAATAAAAATTAAAATACATATCTTCTGATAAATATTCGATCATACAAATTCTTTGTTATCTCTCTCTCCATTTTGCTCTCGAAATCTCTTAATCATATCAATTTGAATAATAATCATAATACAGATCTTCCGATAAATATTCGATCATACAAATTCTCTTTTATCTCTTCTCTCTCCATTTTGCTCCTGAAATCTCTGAATCATATCAGTTTGAATTTTGAATGATCTCTTTCTTCCTTCCAGTCGTGTTTTCTCCTTCCTAATCATGACATCTCCTATATTAGGTAACCTGCCAAATTTTCTTAATCAATATACTAACTGCGTGAATTATTAGTTTTATTTTCTCATTTGTGATATTTGCTAATTTTAGAAGTCTTTTATGAGTAGAAAGGACTTCCTTTTCTTAATCAATATACTAACTGCGTGAATTATTAGTTTTATTTTCTCATTTGTGATATTTGCTAATTTTAGAAGTCTTTTATGAGTAGAAAGGACTTCCTTTTCTTAATCAATATACTAACTGCGTGAATTATTAGTTTTATTTTCTCATTTGTGATATTTGCTAATTTTAGAAGTCTTTTATGAGTAGAAAGGACTTCCTTTTCTTTTTTATTCAAGAAAGAATACTTGGTAAACATAACTTGTTGACTAATTACAAAACTATTAATAACATATATTTTTTTAAAAAAGTGTGAAATCTAATCAACTTATTTTAAAATAACATGATTTATTTAATACGTAAGATACTTTTATTAATTACTCTTTGGTCAATATTTAGTAATCTTGATTTAATAGTACATAAGCTAGTCAAATGGGCTTTATTTTTAGCACAGCAAAAAACTTATTAAATAGGAAATTTAGCTTTTAAAGTAGTAATTTTATCTTTAAATTATTCAAAGTTTACGATGAAAATTCATACTTAATTAAGTATTGTTGTATAAAATGAAATGAGAGAGTAGTAAGTGGTATCATGGTTTTTTTTAAAAAAATTAGGGGCAGGGAAAGGGAAAATGGGGAGGAGATTACAATGTGGGAAATCGAATCCTCACCAACAAAGTGGGAATTCAGGTGGCCAATCAATTAAGCTACTAAGATTTCCCATATCATGGTTGTTCAACAATTAAAGCAACACTAATTTAATTAACCATCAAAGATTGTGATAGAGTCCTCAAATATTTATTCACTTTTGATAAAGATTTCGAATTTAAGTTTTAACAATAAAATTATCTTTAATAATAATATTTTCACCGGATGTTCGGTACCTACATTGGAGCCGTCAATCTGAATTCTCACCGGGAAGTCCCATATTGAGGGTAAAATGCTCTTTAACAAAGACGACTTCGTATCCAAGAGGACTCAAACCCTAGCAAATTCATGTTTTTTTTGTTTTGTTTTTCCACCCAGTGTTTGATACCCACAATTGGAGCCCCACTAGCCATTAGTTTGGATGACTAGATTCGCACCGTGAAGTCCCACATTGAGGGTAAAGCTATTCTTAACAAAAATGACTCCCTACCCAAGAAGACTGGTACCATAGCAAATTCATTTTTTTTTTAGTTTCTCACCCAGTGTTTGGTATCCACATTGGAACGATTAAATCTTGATTTGCACCGAGAAGTGCCATATTTGGGGTAAAAAGATCCCTAACAAAGGCGACTCCGTACCCAAGGAAAGTCAAATCCGAAACCTTTAATTAAGAATGAAAGAGTACGTATTACTCCACCACAATCCTTATTCGTAGCAAATCCATGTTGTTATTACCCACAAAGTGAAATTTTTTAAAACGATCTTGAGTTAGTAAGTTCCAAAACGGATATCAGACACCAATCTAAACAAAAAGAATAATAATAAATTAGTTGTGCAATATGATTGGTTATTGGTCCATCAAAGTTGGCTTTGGCGGCTGATAATTTTTTCCAGACGCTTTTACTTTTCCACTTTTTTTTTTAATACAAAAATGGTTTTATAAAACAAACCTTAATTAATTAAGTACATAATTTGAAAAGGAAAGGCACTATAAATGTTGTCTTTACTACCTATATTCTAATTTAATTTATGTGTGGAGCAATTTGACTGGATTTGGAATACATTAAATTATTATTAGATATAAAAAATGTGTCGTCATCATCTTCTTCTTCTTAATTTATATTAAAATATTAAATATTAGTTACGAAGATCCCGTGTAATTTACAGATCCAATAATATTTATAATATTTTTTTAATGATATAAGTAAATGCTATTAAATTTTCTTATTACGGGTAAAATTAATATCTAATAAATATTATTAATGTTGATTAAATTTTAAATTTTATGGTTAGAAGATTTTAAATTCTTATATATATAGTACTTCCTTTTTGACACAAATATAATCACAAGAAGATATTAAAATAGTTAATTAATTTTATTTATCTAGTTTAAAGAGAAAATTATTTTATCCTAATTTCACTATTTACTTACTTAAAATAACTGATTTGAGTGATATCGTGAAATCATAGTTGAGCAACTGGTAAAATTATTTTATTAGGGGTAATATTGTAAAATCATAATTGAAGTAAGCAGTTGCCTTAAAATATTAAATTAAAAAGTTCACAAAATATTTTTATAGCAATTGAAGCAGACACATTGATCAGCACTTATTTGCTTAAGTAAGCAGCTAAAGCAGACATATCGTCCAACAGGTGCTTCAGCTGCTTCCCTTAGCCTCTTATGTATAATAGAAAAATAATGAAAGTGCTTATTTTTGGTCAAAGGAAGCATTAAATATTAATCATTGAATTTATTTAATCTATTTTCTTTTTTAATCCATTTTAAGAAAAATGACTCTTTGTGTTTTTAGAAATTTTTTATTTTCAATTTTTCATATGATATGTTTAAGATTATACGATTATAAATATATTTTGATATACTTTTTTAACATTTTTTAATTTAAGATTAAAAAATTTCAATATCTTTTTTATTTTTTTAAATATCGTATCAAATTAAAATACGTCAAATAAATTAAAACCACGAAATAAACTTTTTCTTGTTCCTGATAAGAAAAATATAGTTGGACAACACGGCAACTGGCATCGTATATTTAGGGTCAAAAGTTTCTTTCCATGCCTTTTTAAAAAAAATAAAATAAAATACTTTTCGATATAAATAATTGAAGTTGTCCCATCATATATTTTTAGAAGAAAAAAAAAGTCCTTATCATGTGAAATTGAATTTTATTTTATCCAAAAAAAAAATTAATATTAAATAATAATCAATCTAATCATAAAAATCTATTTCAGGTAAACAATTTATATTTTATTTTTGATCTTATAACAATCTGGTATTCACTTTGCGTCTCAAGTAACTAATTTGAATAGATAAATCTTACACGTTTATCTTAAGAGTATATATAGGTGGGTGTTTGATATTGGATTCAATTTCAAAAATTTAACAATTGATTATTAAAGATACATATCAAAATATAAATAGATAAAATTTGAGTCAGTATTGTTAATTAAATTTTAATAAGATAATTCGATAATTACGTATTAACAGAAAATATTTTAACAAAATATATTCTTAATTTGTTTAATATTTGATATCTTATCTTTTAAATAAATCACATATAGGGTTAAAGTTTTACTTCCAAACTCCTTAATATTAATATTATGAATTTTGCGTCACGAATCAATCAAGACATCAAAATCGCTCATTAATATTATACATACATGGGTAGATAATTCATTAGGGACTAGACATTTGATCTTTGGCTCGATTTCGATAATTAGTAATTAATAAGAATAAATATTAACTATCAAATTTTAAATTTTGATAGATATGGTAAATCAACTTTGGTACGATAAATTCTAATTTAGTTTAATATTTTAATTTTTCGCGATATACACCTACTTCAAATTAGCTTTTTCTATCAAAAATGATCTGACGACTTACTATTGAAAATCGTGAATTCTGTCGAGATTCTCGTATATATTCTCAATATATTTAAACTCAAGACATTTAATTAAAAATGAATTTCAAATTCTTACTTGTTAGTATTACCCAATTCGCCATCACAAAAGTTAAATACGTGACGAAATGAATTTAAATTCATGAAAATTGTAAAAATAGTTTAAAATAAAATAAAACAATGCTTACACGTAAAAAATATATTTTAAATTAAAAATTATCAATATAAATTAAAACGAATTTGAGTAATTTTTAGAGGAGCCCACCTCTTCTTTACGTGTCTAATAAAAAATAATTTATTATCTAATAAACATTAAAGTTGCTTTTAAAAATTATATTTTACGCCTCGTGTATTAAATTAGATTAGAAAAATTGCGTAGATTTACATTTCAAGTTAAGGAGTAGAAAATAAAAATATTTTATGGATCATGAAAATCAAGTAATTTAAAAAAATGTATTTTGTACATATTTTAAATATTGTATATATTTTTATATGGAAAAATTACGTAGACAGACAAATATATATTAGTTAATTAGCTAAGATAATTATAGTTTGAATTAATTACAGTTTGCGGCAAATATCTAGCTGTAATAATAGTTTGAGTTTTGTATAATTTACGCGATTTATACAAATGTTATGCGCGATTATATAAAAGTTGTATGCTAATAAAATTGTATAGTAAAATATATAAATACTACAAATTGTATAACGAATTGTACAAACATTGTGCATGAATTGTGTAGCGAAATATACAAACGTTATACAAAAATTGCAAACTGTATAGCGAATTATACAGATGTAAACAAATACTCGCGAATTATACAAACATTGCTATAAATATAGTTACAAAATATAATTACCTAAATTATAATTATGAAGCATAATTAAGTTACTTTTGAGTAATTATATACAAAAATTCCTCTTTTTATATTATTATTCTTAGCAACAAAGATAAAATGATTCGACTAATTAATTCGTGATACTTTTAGAGTTGAAATCCAACATTTTTGTAATTATATATATATTTTTTGAATCCAATTTAATATAATGTCACTAAAGTTGCAAGCAACAGACATACCATATAGTAAAAAAAATAATATTATTTGGGGTGTGGCATGAGCCACATTATTTATTTTATTGTAAACTGATTATAATAATAAACATGTTTAAATTATTTAAAATGCTTGATGTATATATGGTCTACCTAATACTCCATATCATTTTTTCGCACATCTTAATTGATGCATATATTTAGTTTCCCGATGAAATTTATACCTAATACTTCAACTTTTTCTTCTTTCGATTTCGTTCGCCTCTCTCTTCCCTCTTCCAATCTCGTTTTCCCAATATACAAATACGTATATATATGAGTTATATATATAATTATTTTGATAGATATACACAGATAATTTGACAGAGATACATATAGAATTCACCTCTCTTCACTCTCTCTTGATCTCGCCCGCCTGATAAGTAGCTATGAATCGTAATTTTAGCAAACTATAACTATTTTTTGTCTTATTATATTTAAAATGTTTGTTCTTTTTGAAAAATCCTCAATAAAGAGTAAAATAAGAGAATGTGAGCCCACACACCATTATAGAGGGCTTTCCGGTATGGGAACGACTCGAGTGCTATTACCCTAATCATCGATCACCATATCTTTGTCCATTATGGATGTTCGCCACCACCTAGTACCGGGTGCCCAACACAACATCATCATTATCATAAGCCCAATACCATAATTAATCAGCCCAAGCCCAATATCATAATGGATCAGCCGAAGCCCATTGGACTAAAGTAATGTGTAATCTAATTGGACTTTATTTTTTGTAGTAATGGATGTTGACCATGTTTATTTTTATAGTAATAAATATTTTTTAAAATTTAAAATTATATTTTTTTAATTTAAATTATTATCGATTGTTCTTTTTTTTTTTTCTGGTTGAACTATCATTATTTATTCAATTAGGCGTCTTTTGATATACGGATGTTGATAGTATGAGGTAGAAAGATTAAATTATCACCATCTACTCATTTAGATATGTTTTGATACATTGATCGCAATAAAAACTAGGAAAAAGGACAATTCGTGTTAGCTTAACTAGGAAAAAGAAATATTTATTTTATGAGCGTGCTTTTCTTTTTAGTTCAACTCAAAAAGATGTTATCTCACTAGAATTAGAAGTAATTTTTTACAACCACCCAACTATCAAAGATTTGTTTTAAAACCACAAGCTTTAATTTTTTTTTTTTTAAAAAAACTTATCGTGCCAAATCAGACAATGCCACACAAAATAAAAATGAAAGAAGTACCAAATAATTGAGATGCGAAAGCGGAAAAAATAAATGAAACGGGGTGAATTGCATTCCATCTTCAAACAGTTACATGGCCGCATATAACATCCTGTTTAGATGTTTGTTACGCATTATATTTTGTTATATTGTTAATTTAAATACAGTATTCATTTTAATTGTTATTTAAATTTTATTGTGTCGCATCATATAAATTCATTATCAATGAAGATAAAAATTTGTTATGTGTAAAAATTAATTTGGTGTAATTGTATCATAATCATAATATTTTCTTCTTATTTTATTTTTACTTCCTATTTAATAATTTTTTTATTTTTTATCATACATTTTTGGTAAATTTATTATTCAAATTAAGAATCCATGATGAACAAAGAACAATATAATAGATTAGGACCGGCCATCCAAACAAAGCCTTTGTATACAAAAAAAATATTGTAATAACTTGCCGATCGAGCTAAAGAGAAAGAGATCTTGTTAGTTTATACTTGGAATTCATGAAAATTTGAGAAGAAATCTCCATGGATCGAGTTCTCAAAGCTGCTAGAACCTCCGGTTCTCTCAATCTATCGAATCGCTCTCTCAGGCAAGTACCTAATTCTCCGATTTTTCGAGCATTTTTCGGTTTTTATTGAGTTGATTATTTCAGTTCATTCTTCATAATTGGAGATTCAATTTGATGTTAGCATTGTGCGTGAAACCGTGAAATTAGAACATTTTTAAAGTTCGGTTTTTTTTTTGTTATCGGAGTTAATGAAAATCAGATTCAATATGAAATCAGTTAGTTGTACTTTGATGAACAATTTTAGCAGAATTAATGAAAAAAAATTATGAATTGGAAGGTCTTAGACAATTTTGTGGAGTTGATTTATATATTTCTTTCTTCATAACTGGAGATTCAAGTTGTTGTTAACATTTTGGAACTTTCTAAAGCTGCATAATCGTTAGGTAAAAATGTCGTGTGAGGATCGAGGATGTATGTGTAGTTGGATAGTAGTATCTACTATCTAGGATATGAAGATCCTTCTCGATTCTGATCTTAGTTATACTCTGATGCAATTATGAACATATTTTATGTAAGAATTTATGAATTCATTATAGATTTAGAATTACACACAACTCGTGGAAATTATGTCTACGAAAACTTAGGTTTTTTCAAATTTATCAAATCAATCTCTTGGCTAGTCTCTAAATTTCCTGTTTTTCTTGCACTTTTTCTAAATTTCCTGTTTTTCTTGCACTGGAGATTTAATTTGCTGGTTGCATCGTGCATAAAACAGTGAAGTTAGAACATTTTAAAGCTGTAAAATCTGTTTTTTTTGTGGTTATAATGTTGAGTGAGGACCGAGGATGGATGTGTATTTGGATAATAGTATCTAGTATATGGAGATGCTTAACAATTCTGGATGTAGTTATAAAATGAGAAAATTTTTATCTGAGCTTATGGAAAAAAACTGCGAATTCAATATTGATTAGAGTTTCACACGAATTGAAATTGAACTCTGTTCTCGTGGAAATTAATGCTGGAAGGGAAGGGAACTACTAGGTGAAAAGTCGAGATAAGGGAACATGGAGTCACAGACTGATATGTGTCTGAAACTAAATATCATTAATTTCCAATTTAAGCCTTGTTTAATTGTTTCTTGTTACTTCTCAAAGACTAAGTAGTTTTTACACTGCCTTCTATGAAAACAATATAAACATAGTGGGTGTCTAAGAATATATAATGCAGAATAAGAGAATCTCAACACGTTGGTGTCATGGCATTTATATTCAGGGAAATATTGGAAAATCAAAAGTTATAATATATTCGTTATTGGATTGGACAACGTTTTGGAAAGTCTAATAAGTAAATGTGGGAAATAAATAATGAGACAAAGGGAGTAGTATCTTCAGGTAAAGTGTTGGTATTTTATACTTACATTATGCCAAGACATTCCATATTTCTTTTCTTCTCTTATATTTTGGTGTTAGCAAGGTGATTGAACGACTACTGTATCTTTTTTGTAGATAATAAATTCAATATGTAATATCTTAACGTTTGTTCGGAACAGACATAGTAAATGGTTGATTTTGATCACTAAGAGAGAGTAGGAAAAATGATTTGCTTCTTCATGTACAGTGAGGTGCCAATTGATGTATACAAAAGTTTGGATGCAGCTAGTGAGGATGAGAAGTGGTGGGAGGTATATGAATTTCTCGTAAAGTAATACTTCTAGTTCATTAGGCACCTTAAAAATTGCTAATGCAAATTTATGCACTATGACATTTTTAGGCCGTGGAGCTACAGAAGCTGATTTTGGCCCACAATAACATAGAAACATTGAAGGAAGACCTTCGAAATTTACCTCTACTGTCAGTGCTAAATGTTAGTCACAACAAGCTAACCCATCTTCCAGCTGCTATTGGAGAGTATGTCTTATTAACCTTTTCAATCTTCGAATACTTTAGACTGGTTCTTTTAAGCATCTTGCATGAAAGCTGATCCAGATTATTTAACGACTTCTCTTTTATTCTAAAGGCTTCATATGCTGAAGTCGTTAGATGTATCATTTAACTTGATAGTGAACATCCCAGAAGAGATCGGCACAGCGGCTTCTCTAGTCAAGTAGGTTTGAACCTTTGATCATTTCACCACTGTATTAAATAACATTTGAAGTACTACCATCTTATTAACTATCTACTGACTCCAGGTTTGATTGTTCAAACAACCAACTAAATGATCTCCCTAACTCCCTTGGAAGATGTGTGGAGTTATCAGACCTCAAGGTAGCACCTCATTTTTCTGAAGTTATGTTACTTTCTGGTGATATCTTATTATGTAAAGACACAATGGTTCTGATAAAAATGCTGAACTGTTTATCAAGTATTTAGGCACTAGACAGCAGTCATTTGGCATATCTTAACGACCTATTCGCCACCTTAAATTTCGAATGCCTACTTGTGGAAGGGCATTTGTGATAATTGCTATCTGATGTCCTACTTATAAGGAGATACTTTTCTAATATTGACATGGTTAACATCAGAATTGCCATTGGAAAAAAAAAACATTTTGACCTTTTAATCTCATAAGCAAGTACTGATCTTAGTATTTCAGAAAGCGTTTAATCAATGTGGTATGCATAACTATTGCATCTTACTATAAGCTTAATTTTGTTAACAACTAATAAGGTAAATATTTTTATTAATGTTGGGGAAATCCCCATATACAAGTAACATACCACAAAGTAGATACATAGAGCAATCATCTATACAAATGATAACCTCGTGGGCGCACCAAAAAGAAATTAGAGAAAAGATACTCCTTACATGTAGAAAATCGATCTCAGCCTGTCAAATGCGCTCCGATTTTTCTCCGTCCACATCATTCATATTAGTGAGGCAACATCCCTCTCAAATTTTGTCTAGACATTTTGTTGAAGATAAGTGATTTTAGTATGTGTAGTTTTCAGCAGTTGCGCTTTATAAGCCTGCAATAGTGAATGGCAATAACACATACAGTGCTTTGATTTGAATAAAAGCCAAAACTGATATCTCCATTATAAGAAGACATGGCTCCATTTTTGGGTAAGTAACAGCTATTATTAAGGTGCTTATGCAAAATTATAAATTTCATGATACTGTTGCAGTTTTATATATACCTTCTCCTCTGTGGTAATACTTTTTCGAAATGCTTCAAGCTTATGAGGAAAAGACTTGCTTACTTTTCATCTTCTGAAATAAAATAGAATGGCATGCCATTGTCTAGGAAGCAAAATTAGGAAACTAAATCCGATTTTTGTTCAGTACGAGCTGATCACTGTTAAGGCGTTTTTACGTGAAGACTCTGTTAGTTGGTCATTGTCTGTTTGAAAGGTGTTGAAAGTGTTGTTCAAGTTGGCTTGGATTTCCTTTTTTGATAAATCAAGAGATGTCATTTATACCTTAGTAAGATGGTGTATATTTGCAGATGTAAGCCCTACAAAAATCGAATTAACTCTCTACACAAGTTGGTATTTTTACTTTATACCGTAAATACAAAGCAAAAAGAGAACTTTTGACCATCAACCATGGACTCTCTCCCTTCAAACGCTCTCGTATTTCTCTTTTTGATGAAGTAAGTAGATCTCATAGATGAAATCAAGCAGATGTAAAAATTGCAAAAGATTAGGTCAACTGAGCTGGCAAAATCCAAAAAATAGTCAGAGTTATTTACAGGAGTCAACAGATTAAGTAAACAATAGCTTCTAGGAAGTGGTTTGGAGTTGAGATTCCATCAAAACATCTGCAATTTCTTTCTGTCCATCAAAGCTTTCCTATTTCTTTTGTTCCATGAAATATAAAAGGAGCTTCCATGGCTTCTTCTCTTTATATCCACTTTGTTCAAGCTCCAATTTTCCATTTCCCCCGTTATTGTTGTTGTGGAAAGACTTGGTGTCTCATAAATAACTAGTAAGTCTAAGATAAATGATTTTAAGTTTCACTTATCAAGTTATAATGGGGCTTTTGACATGATATTATGGGAAGCTATGAGATGGTGAACAATTTCAAAATGTACTTCTTTTCAATCCTTGCAAAGAGGATGCATTTTATTGCGATCATCACATTACACATTTACTTCCCTGACTCTTTCTTCATGTAATAGCTGAATGATGTTCGATAAAGAGAGCAAGAATTGAAGATTCACTTACTTCATGATAGAATATCACATGCACAATAAGCTCGAATGCTTTAAAAGAACCCTGTTGTGAATCTTTGAACTTGTTTCTTAATGTGGTGATCATAAGGTAGAAAATGGTTAGTTCGTTGACCCATGTCCGATTGAACTGCACCTGTCTGTCCAAAATGGTCTTTAAGTTGAATAACGTTTTTCTCAACATCAATCTATTAGCTAAGTTTAATATGAAATTAATTGGGATCAGCCAGATGAATCCTCTATATCCATTTTGTTCTATTCAGGTTCATTTTAGATGAATACTCGTATTTAGACTAATTTTGCACTAGCTATTATCCTATTGCAACCGTATTCCTTTTTCTGGACTTTGACCAACTATGCTTTATGAAGCTCACTTAGGCGAATTTCTAAAAAATACTAATTATTCTCATTATTGAGGAGGATTCATTGAGGGAGTTCAGTACATAAAGAAGTCTTATTAGCATGAAGACTTGTTGAGACTCGAAGAAGCAACCTTTTGTTATGTTAATCAAAACATCAACTATCAATCATTCTCCAATTATCTCCACCATTTGTTCATACTAGTTTTTTTTTTTTCCTTCTGGCTGTTCCTTCAATCAGGCATCGAACAATAGCATTTCCAGTTTGCCAGCAGATCTAGCAAAGTGTTCAAAGTTAATGAAGTTGGATGTCGAGGTACCAAAACCTGATTGTCTTACTACTGCTTGATGATTTCTTATGGTTTTGCACTCAGAAGTAATGCTTGACAATTCACAGTTTGTTATATTCATCCTAGGGAAACAAGTTAACTACTCTACCTGAGAGTTTGATTGCATCATGCAGAATGCTTACTGAACTTAACGCATGTAAAACTCTGAATATTCTTGTTTCTCTTTACTGTCAAATTGACTCTCAATAAGGAACTCGGTTAACCTCATATCTAACTTCTACAGCCAAAAACTTGCTCAATAGCATTCCAGAAAATATAGGAAGCCTTTCACGCTTGATTCGCCTTGACCTTCATCAGAACAGTGAGTATATCAAGCCTCTTTTGGGGGTGTGGCAACATTCTAAGTAATGCTGAATTTATCATTGTCTATCTTTTATTAGTTAACATGACCTGGTTTGCTTGCTTTATTTGAACTTTGTAGGAATCTCATCAATCCCATCCTCAATAAAGGATTGCTCAGCTCTTTTGGAGTTCTATATCGGGTATTTCATGGCATTGATGCTTGTGTTTCTGTCAGTTCCTGAGAGGCATAAAAATTATTCTGTTTCATTACATTCACATTTGCTTTCTCCATCTCTGCCCCATTTTTGGTTTATCCACTTTGACAGGAATAATGCACTTACTTCATTACCTCTGGAGATAGGCACACTTAACAGGTTGGGGATCTTTGATCTCCACTCTAACCAGGTCATTACTTATTCTTCATCTTCATTTCATTAGGATGTTCTGATGGTATATAAGTGGAGATTGGAGAAGGGTACATGAACGGGTCCTTTATCCACTGAGTTTCAAACTGTGCGCCTCAGGCCTTGAAGATTTCTGGTTACCAAAAGAAAATCATTAGGAGGCTCTCATAATTATGCCAAAGTGTTTCATTTAATTGTTTTTTCTGAGGATATAGCATTGCCCTGGAAATCAGATGTCGTAACTTGGTCTATAGTGTTAATCAGTTTCTTCTTGGTGAAATCATTTTGACATGGCTCTCCAGTTGGAATAAGCTGTTTATTCTCATCTGCAGTTGAAGGAGTACCCGGCAGAGGCATGTAAATTGCAACTTTCAATGCTGGACTTATCTAACAATTCATTGTCTGGATTGCCTCCAGAGATTGGTAGGTTGTATTTATTTATTTGCTTGTTTTTTTAAATTGGGGGTAGGGAAAGGGGAAATGGGGGAGGGAATTACAAGGTGGGATATCAAACCCTCACCAACATGCTGCAAGTTCAGGCATCCAACCAATCAACTGGGCTATTAAGATTCCCCTGGTAGGCTATATTAGAGGCTCACTTCCGTGTTTCATCCAAATTCATTAATATTAATGTGTTTGGTGTGGCTATGTTGTTTGACATTGTGTCATTGGTATTCTGGTTCTCATAGTCATTTTTGCTGTCTTTTTTCTTTCTGATAGGTAGGTGCAACTTTTGTTATAGTACTAGAATGAAGGAAACCTTTTACTTTGTCCTTTATTTCTTGGTGCTTTGTCTTAGGAGTGCAAGAGAATATAATGTCATTTTCTTATTAATTTATGTTTATATGAGCTAATTTGGTTACAACTTCATAACTCAGGCTTAATGACAACTTTGCGGAAGCTTCTGCTCACTGGCAACCCAATTAGAACACTACGGAGGTTGAAATTAGATCTTGGTGCTTTTATTGTACTTTAAGTTGTTTCTGCGGTACTTGAGCTTATCCAAAATTCTTTCAACTTGAAAAATTTCTCCAGCTCTTTGGTCAACGGACCTACACCTGCTCTATTAAGATTTCTTCGAAGTAGACTTCCAACTGATGAAGGTAAGATGGTGTTAGTTGCTCAACAATGGTGTTCTTTCTATTTTTTATTTTCTTGACACAACTACTCTAAATGTAGAGTCTGCAACTTCTACGCCCGGAAAAGAGGATGTTGTTGCCAAGGCAGCTAGGCTATCCCTATCTTCAAAGGTTATTCACTAACTTTTAGTTGTAAAGCCCCCAGTCCTCATGCACGTAAAATATATTTATTCCACTGGACGTTAGGCCACCAGTAGAGATGAGTAAAGTTGATCTTACTATAAAATTTGCTTCCAAAATGTAGTCAGTTGGTGAGTTTTGTAGTCTACATATGGACAAGTCTGAAGATACAGATCCGGATAAAATTCCAGTCCATTTGTTTCTAATACTTTTCAATGGACCAGTGGCAGCAGAAGTTCTATGTAGGCATCACTGTGAGACTAAAACCAGTTTAGTTACTATCACAATCGTCTTTTCATGTGAAGCTTCAAAATATTTGTGCAGAGGGGCATTTCCAATTTGTAGGGCTTACATTTTTGATAAATTTTATATTTTGACCTCTAGTGTCTAGCTTTGCACTATAGTTGTCTATCAGAATACTCTGTTAGTTCAAGGGACAACTGACGAGAAGTTTGTTTTCAGAGAGCTTCTAGAAACAAATGTGTGCAAAAAGCGTGTGTTTTACCCTGAAGCCAGAACTTGATCGTCGAAGATGTTTAGTATTTCTCTACAGTCTAAACATAATTTAATTTGGTAACTGCAATGAATGCTAAGTGACTTTGCATGTAATGCTACATTCAATGGGGAAGTCTCTGTTCATTTCTTCTCCCTGTCTAGTGACCATATCATCATGAGTAGTTGTATTTGCAGGAGCTTTCTTTAGGAGGACTTGATTTGACTGCTGTCCCTTCAGATGTGTGGAAGTCGCATGACATCTCAAAATGTGATCTATCTGGGAACTCAATCGAAGAACTTCCTGTTGAACTTTCCTCTTGTATTTCCTTGGAGGTAAAACAACGTATTTTTCCTGTTTCTCTATCTGTGCATGGAAAAGTTGATCCAGCCTGATTGACAAAGGAAAAAGAAAAAAAATGAAGGTCAATCATTTTTGTCAGGATCTTTTCATATATTTTAGAGTTTTTTAGTAGAGTTATAGTTGTCATATACAGTAGTTGAACTGTAACTCAATTGACTTTGCATGTGGCCAATTTACATTTGTTAGGTATCTGATTCTCTTCATCCCTCTTTAACCGACATATCTTCTGGATTTCTACATGATTTATTCTGATTATGGCAGGTTATAGTTCTTTGCTCCATGAAAAGATAAAAAGAGCAAATATAACTTTTGGGAGTTCTCGCTTAGGACATGCTTATTTAGTTTGCCATAATATCATGAAAAGATGAAGAATTTAGGTTGGTTGGTTGGATTGACTTGTCTGTTTCTAATCACTTATCTGATTAAATGTGCAGGCTCTTATTTTATCCAAAAACAAGATTAAAGATTGGCCTGGTTCAGTCTTAACATCTCTTCCTGCACTTACATGTTTGAAGCTAGACAATAATCCCCTCCGACAGGTAAATGACTTTGGATCGGTCCTGCACTACTAACAGAAGATATGTTGATGTTCCTGAGTTAGATATACCCTTATAGATGAAGACTATATATGAGCAATTTACAGTATGAAGAGGGATGATGAGATAATGGAATCAAGCTGGTAGCTCTTTAATACAGCTTCCCATCTTTGTCTTATGAAGTTGTTCAAACCTTTTGTGGGGGAATTCAACATTGTACATATTATTGAAATACTTTGCATGATAGAAAGAGCGGTTCCGGGGAGTGCTAAAAGTGGTAGTGCAATCCATAAAAATCCATCAATATATTTGAGTATTGATGGCCTTCCCAGAAAGAGCAGCCCTATGAAAGAGGGATTAGGAACTTTTATCCTCTTGTGAGATTACCCTGGATATGTTTGTGTTACTTGTCACTGCTCTAGAGAATGAATAATTATACCATCGCAACTGTATGGTTAATACTATGACTAACAGACTAGTCTAACAAACAAGTACATAAAGAAAGTTCTAGTTTTTCCTTTTTTTTTTTTTTTTTGAACTTTTGTAATATTTTTTTATCATATTTTCTATTTCAAATTGTTTTAATCCCACTTCCTTTTCCTAATCATAGATATCATCCTCTGCCTTTCAAGCTGTATCCAAGCTTCAAGTTCTGGATCTGAGTGGCAATGTAGGTTCTTTACCAGAGAATCCTGTATTTTCTTGCCTACCAGAGTTGCAGGAGCTTTATCTGAGGTCTGTTAATAATACTCGTTATCTGTATAGCACTTTCCAAATGTTAGAATTGACATATATTTCCTACTTGGTTGAACAGAAGGATGCGAATATCTATTTTCCCAAGTGACATAATTAATGCAAAGCAGTTACGAATTCTTGATTTGAGCCAAAATTCCCTTCAATCAATTCCACAGGTATAATTAATATTTATAAACAGAGTTCTGTATCCTACTGAAACCTTGATTTAATGTGTTATCATATGTCTACAGGGTATCGAAAACTTGACATCTCTCGCTGAACTCGCCTTATCAGACAATAATATTCCTTCACTTCCACCAGAATTAGTAAGTCTAAAATTTGCAACTGAAGTTATAGTTTGAGTCACTAGACAACATAAGCCTTTTGAAGTATCTTGTTCTATGCATACTAAGATAAAGATTTGAGTATTCTATTTTGTAAGCCTTATTTCTTTATAACCAAGGTTTATCTGAAGCGACATTATAAGCTTCCTGATTTGCAAGTATTTAATCAATCAAATTCGTGAACTTATAGTACATTTAGCACCAAAAGTGTGGCCTAATGGTCAATAAAGCTATAATGAACCATCAGAGACTGGCGCTCAAATCCCAACAGAGACAATGACACTTCTGCTTTCTTTTTTTCCCAACCATATAATATATATTGAATATTTACCTCCTGCTTTGAAACCCGTTTTGTTTTTGTTTCATCAAAATCTTGAAATAACAATTGTATTTCTATGTCCCCTGAATTTGTGCTTTTGTATCTTCTCTTTCGTAGTATATTGCTACTTCATCTTTGCCTTTCTGTACATGCATTTCTGAGGTGGTTCTCTTCTTGAATTTTGATATCGTCCTATGTTGCTCGGACTCTCCAAAACTGATGTCGCACCTATATTGGATCCTCAAAAAAATGCATTGTTTTTGAAGGATCCGACATGCATCTGTCACCATTTTTTAAGAGCGTCAGGAGTCCATTGATGAGAAGGGGCTGGGGAAAGCTTGAACAGGATAAAACTCTGCCTATATTTCCACTAGGAAGTTTTGCTTTGTTGACTGAAAAAAGTAAAAGCGAAAAAGACATCCTAGTAATTTTTTTCCGGATGGCCTGAATGCTATTGTGGGATTTCACTTCGTATGTTGTTGTTGTTGTTTGTATGGCCTGAATGCTACTATTGTAGGTAAAAACTCTTGATTACTCGCCGGACTATTTCAGTTTGGACATGTCCCAACTCTAACAGATCTTGTCTGCAGTTTTTTAAATTTGATGATTTTATATGTACTAACTTTTTAGAAAAAATGGTTTTGTAGGGTTTGCTTGAACCTAGTCTGCAGGTGTTAAAACTGGAGGGTAATCCTCTCCGAAGGTGAATCTAATCCCTTTCTCTACTTTTTCTTTTGGGCTATTCTCTCCTGTTTGAATTAATCCTGCTATAATAGATGGAACTGACTAAAAACGACGAAGCCAACAACATACCAATATAATTCCATTAGTAGAAAATAGGAGGATGGGGTATACATATCTTTAGCTTTGTCTTGTCAAGATAGAAAGATTATTTTCAATAGACTCGGTTCAAGTAAAGCATATAAGAAGAACATGTAAAAAAATATTATTTAAAAAATCATACTAAAAACAGTAAAGAAAAGACAAAATTACTGTCCTGCATATTCCCATCAACCGCTCAGTGGAGCCTGAGTGTCAATATGAAAGTTATCTTTCTTTCAATATTAACTTCATACTCTATAAAACTATTGTGCACATGTTCAGCTTTGTCATCTGTTTTCAGTTTCCTCTACTCCTGTGATGTTTATCCTCATTTTATTCAATAATATGCTTTTTCTTAATAATCTACTATAACTATCACTGGCCAGATTCTTGACTGGTGCAGTTAATCCAATATTATTACTCAAAAGGCTAATTAAATATTTTTTGTGTGGCTTCCACAAGGTAGAATCCGAGGAGGATTAAGTGTACATAAACCTTATTCCTAACTCACAGGTAGAGAAATTGTTTCCGATAGACCCCGGCTTAAGAAAAAACAATCCCCCCAAAAAAGAGCAACAAAAGTACATAAAACAACGAATAATAATAAAAACAACATATAACAACAAAATAATACAATAATCCGAGTGGAAAGAATCAACAAATGGTAATAGAAATCAAAGGATAAGACATTACGGGAGTAGTCTTATGGCTACTAATATGAAGCGGACAAGAAGACAATATACTATTACGTACTAATCTTCTACCCTAATTCGCGTCCTTTACTCCTTTCTATCTAAACTCTTATACTGTATCCCACTGTAATATTCTTGTTAAGAAATGACATTTGGTTGAATTATTTATTCTTCACGTTTTTGAGCATGGTTCCTTTTTTTCTTTCCTTTTAAACCCCCCGCCAGCATTCGAAGGGCCATTTTGGATCGAGGAACAAAAGGTGTTTTGAAGTACTTGAAGGAGAGAATTGTAGAGCATTAGCTTGTTTGAATCTTGATTCCTTTACGTGGCCTGCGGATGTGAGTATCACTTGAAATTTGTATGTGAAATTTGTACTTTTACCATTTATTTTGAGACATATCATCCCCTGTTTAATGTAAATTGTTGTATCCCATATTTTAATTGTTGTAACTTTGAGAATGAACAAAAATGGACAAACATAAACTAGTGACCATACTGGTTTCATTGCATGAATGCCACTTTCTACTCTTGTCATCTCTGCTGTTTCAGTTTTCATGTAGTGAAAATGTGATCTATTGGTCAACGAAGTAGATGTAAACTATTGAGATCAAAATTTATATTAAGGGGCGGAGGGGAAAAGGATAAGGGATGCTATGCTATTGATGGGGTTTGAACTATATCCTATCGCCTGTACATGATCTACCCCATTTGTAATGATCTGGGAATTATACCTATAATTTTTTTTTTGTTTTCTTATCTGATGTTCGGTACTAATATTGAAGCGCGGCTAATCTAGATTCATGCCGCATATGACCCATTTGGGAGAAACTCTCCCTACCTAGGATTTTTCCATACTTAAGGCTCGAACTTGAGACCTTTGATTACGCAAGAAGCAGCCCCATTCACTGGGCCACATCTTTTGGTGGTATACCTATAGTTACGACATGATTAACGCCACTATTTCTAGCATTAGGGGGACACTAAATAAGAACTATTTTAGCTAAAATTTTATATGACCTCTGTAAAGACCCAAGGAACTATATGTATAGCCTCCAGATGATCTTGTTTTTTTGGGTGGATGCCTCAAGATGATCTACACTTTTTTATAGGAAAAAGTCGTAATGACCTAAAGAGCTTACCTATAGCCTTTACATGAACCACACCACTTTTTTGAACATATAGAGGCTACAAAATTAGAATTAGGTGATTTTCTTAATTAATTTTTCATGTTTGTTGGTCTATGAAATTTTGCAAATATGATTTTTCTGTATATTTTGGAAAAACTTTTATAGGACTATCCATGGCAACCTAGAAAAAACTGTACCTATGACCTCTACATAATCCACATCTCTCTTTTTTTTTTTTTTTAAAAAATATATTTTAGGCCACAATATAAAAATTAGGAAATTTTCTCAATTCCACAATATAGGACTATAGTTATTTTCTTAGTTTTTGGAGTGTTATTGAATTTTCGAGGATATAATTTTTCAGCACAATCAGA
>DF358291.1:136401-147021 GCA_000787875.1 Solanum virginianum
GATCGGATCTTCGGGAAGTGCCAGAAACCATGGGCTAACATCTATGCAAAACTGCCGAAATCGTCTGTTTCCTGTTGCTTGGCCCATAAAATCCTACCAGTGGTCCTGCGGCACTGTCGGGCCCCCTGGGCTCTTACCAGGCTCATTACGGACTGGTTGATATAATTTTTTGAGAAACTTTGGCCAAATCCCCGGGCAGCACCAGAAATCATGGACTAACACCCACAAAAAACTGTCGGAATCATCTATTTCCTGTTACTTGGCCTATAAAATCCTACCTTGCATCGTGCGATACCGCTGGGCCCCTGGGGCTCTTGCCAAGCTCATTAGGACAGGTCGATGTAATTTTTTGGGAAACTTTGGCTGGATCCCTGGAAAGCGCCATAAATTGTGAAAAACTACTGAAATCGCCTGTTTCCTATTGTTTGGCCCATAAAATCCTACCAGGTATCCTGCGGTGCCGCCAAATCACCTAGGCTCTTGCCAGGCTCGTTACAAATTGGTTTGTATAATTTCAGGAAACTTCAATCGGATCCCCGGGCAGGCTAAAAATCGTGAACTAACACCCACAAAAAATTGAGGAAATCGTCTGTTTCTTGTTGCTTGGCCCATAAAATCCTACCAGGCATTCTGTGGTATCATTGGGCCCCTTGGGGCTCTTGTCGGGTTCGTTATGGATGGATTCGTGTAATTGTTTGGGAAACTTTGGCCGGATCCCCAGGCATCCAGAAACCTGGGCTAACACCCACGAAAAACTGCTAAAATCGCATGTTTTTTGTTGCTTGGCTCATAAAATTCTACCTGGCATCCTGAGGTGCCGCCGGACCCTCTAGGGCTCTAGCCAGGCTCGTTCCGGACTGGTCGGTGTAATTAATTTTTGGGAAACTTCGATTGGATCCCCAAGCAACGCTAGGAATCATGAGCTAACACCCACGAAAAACTATTGAATTTGTCTGTTTCCTGTTACTTGGCCTATAAAATCCTACCAGGCGTCTTGCGGTGCCGCCGAGCCCCATGATTATGGGACCATCTACAATGATTTTGGGACTACACGTATAGTCTTTATATGATCTACACAACTTTTTTTAATATTTAGGATCATAAGATAGGAATTAGGCGATTTTTTTCTATTTTTATGCGCGTTAGTCCATCAATTTTTGGTAATATGGATTTTTGTAATTTTTTGCCAAAAATTGTGTAGATCATCCATAATGACCTGGGGAAATATACCTATAGTCTTTACTTCATTTATACTTTTGTTTTAGCATTTTGGGGGCACAAAATAAGAAACAAATGATTTTATCAGTTTTCATGTGCACTAATATATGAATTTTTGGGGATATGGCTTTTTGGCACATTTTTTTTCAAAATGCTTATAAGCCCATTTGTAATGACCTAGCGAACTATACCTATAGTTTCTACATGATCCATGCCATATTTTTCAGCATTTAATTTTTCAAATTTTCATATGTATTAATTAGCTCATAAATTTTTGGATTATGGAGATTCGGCACATTTTTTCAAAAAAGAAATTATGGAACATTTGTAACTACCTGGGAAATTATACCGTTAGCCTCACTATGATCGATACCATTTTTTTTAGCATTTAGGGGTCACGAAATAGAAATTGAGTGATTTCTCATTTTTTCTTGTGTGTTAGTTTATGAATTTTTAGAAATATGGAGTTTCGACACTTTTCTTCAAAAATTTATTCGACCATCTGTGACGACCTGGGAACTATACCTATAACCTCAATATGTTTACCCCACTTTTTTTAGCATTTAGCGGTGAAGAAATAAGAATTAGGTGATTCTTTTTTAAAAAAAAGTTTTTTGTGTGTTTGTGTATAAATTTTTGGGGGTATGGATTTTTGACATGGCCAAAAAATTTATAAACCATAAACAATGACTTGAAAAACTATGACTATAGCCTTGTCATGATCCACACCTCTTTTTTAGCATTTAGGGGTCATAAATAGGGATTAGGTGATTTTCTTAAGTTTTCATATGTGTTAGCCCATAAATTTTTGAGAATATTACTTTTTTGATATATTTTTGCCAAAAATTTTACAGCTCCATTTGCAACGACTTGGGAAACAATACCTATAGCCTCCACATGATCCGTGCTACTTTTTTTTAGAGTTTATGGGCTACAAAATAGAAATTAGACGATTTTCTCAGCTCTTTAGATATGTTGATCTATGAATTGTTGGGGATATGGTCTTTTCGACATATTTTGGCCAAAAAAATTGTAGGACTATCTATAACGACCTAGAACTATGCCTATAATTTCTGCATGATCCACGCCACTTTTTTTTTTTTTTTTTGAGAAGAGAAATACTTCAAGACTAATTAAAATAACATAATCACACTTTTGATTCTTAATTAAATACTTCTTAGATCTCACTAATTAAAATTTTGATTTGATATTAGGTTTTGTTTGGTGACATATTGGTGAATGGTGATTTGGTAATTCCATGTTAAGTTTAACAGTACACTTGTACCTTTTTTCTTTTAAAAAGATTAAATACTTTGAGATAAAATATTTAAATAAAAGGACTAACATTTAAAATAAAAAGTTTATAAATAATAGAACAACGATGTGTTGTGGGTCCATATAAAGATACACCAAAATCTTATCGTTAGTATATATCTTTTTATTTACACACATTCACCTCAACAAATAGTAAAATCTTAAATATTTTTTACTTGAGCATTATGCGTATAATTTAAAAAGATGATATACCTTATGTTATTAACTTAACTATCTAATAGATGGATAAAAACACACATAAACTTTGTTTCAAAATTTAAATCGAAAGTGTCTGCTTGAAACACGATATAATTTGAGTGTCTAAATAGAATATTCTGACAAGTTTAACGGGTTGATTATGTATTAAAAAAAAAAAGAGCAAACTCAATGTACTAAAGCTCCTGCTATACACAGGATCCAGGGAAGGCCCCGACTACAGTGTCTATTTTATGCAGTCTTACCTTGCATTTTTACAGGAGATTGTTTCCAAGGCTTAAACACGTGATCTCCTGATCACATGACAACAACTTTACTAGTTACTCCAAAACTTCCCTTCGAGTATTTTGCAACTTTGGCACATAAACATAAATAATCAAATATTGGTACCCTCAATTGGCTAGAGAATTGAAAGTCCATAGTAATTTTGAAGAGGCAATCTCAAGATTAATTAAAAAAGTTTCTTTCTTAATGTAAACTAATAAGTGATGATGATGTTCATGACATTGAAAGATAACAAATTAATCATGCACTTTTCATCTAAAAAAAAGATGCACCAAAATCTGACCTCTAGTATATCATTTTTTCATTTATATACATTCGCCTCAACAAATCGTAAAATCTTAAATATTTTTTGCTTGAACATTATGCGTATAATTTAAAGAGATAATATACCCTATATTATTAATTTAACTATCTAATAAATGGATAAAAGTATACGTAAATTTTGTTTCAAAATTTAAATCGAAAGTATCCATAGAAGTGTTTGATTGAAACATGACTTAATTCGAGTGTCTAAAATAGAATATTCTGACAAGTTTAACGGTTGATTATGTATTAAAAAAAAAGAGCCTGATATTGCAAGTGTCTATTGTATGCAGTCTTACCTTGCATTTCCATCAAAGGTTGTTTCCAAGGCTTAAACTCGTGACCTCCTGATCACATGACAACAATTTTACTAGTTATTGCAAGGCTCCATTTCGAGTATTTTGCAACTTTGGCACATAAACGTAAATAATTAAATAGGTAGAAATTTGGTACCCTCAATTGGCTATAGAATTGAAAGTCCATAGAATTTTTGAAGAGGCAATCTCAAGATTAATCAATAAAGTTTCTTTCTTTCTTAATTTAAACTAATAAGTGATGATGATGTTCATGATATTGAAAGATAACAAATTAATATTGCACTTTTCACTTTTTAGATCTCTTTTTCAAGAAGAATAAGGTAAACATTTCCCTATGAAAATTTAGAAAAGTGCTCAATTAAGAAATTCCTACTTGTACTAAATAATTGGTTAACCTCCTAGAGATGTGTTTAACTTATTATTTAATTCTTACTTGTCCATTATCAAAGGATAGGGTAGGATATGATGAAACCACTTCATATTTAATTAAAATCTTAATAAAAAATTTCAACTTCGAGTTTTGAAAATTAGGAAATTTTTTTTATACAAATAGTCAGTTGAATTTATTATTTACTTTTTCTAATCAATATACGTTTATTTACATATTTTATGTAAATTATACATATATGATATGTTAGTTGATTGTTTTTAAGTTAAACTGTTAGAGAGACGACTATTTATGATAATTTTCCAACAAAGAATCTCCTCTTTAACAAGCTTAATTAATCGAATCAGTAAATTATAATGGACTGTATAAGAGCATTCCATCATTTACCAGAAACCTTAGTCAGGTGAAAGAATCTGATTTCGAGCACAAAAATAAGGAATGATTCTTTTTTAACAAGATTTATATGACGTAATTAATGAGTTTCAAGTATCAAATGATTATAATTAAAAAAAAAAATTACTTATCCTGATAGACCAACCATTAAGATAACAACAATAACATAGTCGATATAATTTCATAAATAGACGGTGAGAAGATTGACAAGTACAAAATCTTAAATTTGTCTTATAAAAATAGAAAATTGTTTCCAATAAACTCTCGACTCAAATAAAAATATCGAAAGACAAATGTGTGAAGCAAATACAATAATTAAAAAAACTATGAAAATAATAATAAAAATAGGAACAATATTAACAACAAATAATCCTCAAACAACACCAGAAAGATATTACTATTTATTGCTACATGTCCACATCTTGCCTAACTAATACATAGTACAAAAAGCAATACTTTTATATTCCTAAAAAAACAGAAGACTGGTACTAAAGTAGTGAAATCAAACCAAAAAATTCTCGCCTTCATTTCACGTGACACTCTTTCATTTTTTAATCATTTTAAAGAAAAACAAATTCAATTTGAAAATAATTTAATTTTAAAATTTTCTTTTTACTTTTAATAAAATAATTCTCAACCACATAAATATCTAAAAATTATTTTAAATCACAAACTTTTAAAATGAGATGGATGAGAGCAGAAGCAGAGCTACCCTTTGGTTAAGGGATTCATCTGAATCTCCTTCAATAAAAACTTATACTATTTATACATGATTAAAATAAATTTTACTATGTAAATAATACACGTCAAACCCCCTCACACAAAGCTCAAAAAACAATACTTTTATATTTCTACAACAGAAGATTGATACTACAATAGTGAAATCAAACAACAAAGATTTTACAAAATCACAATGAACACAAAAGCTCAAAAAGGAGTACATTCTCATATTCACAAGATCATACTGCCTCATCATTAAAGATTTATGAACTGTTAATCAAAATGTCCCAACATCATTGACTCCAATTGATCTCTAAAAACTTCTAACATGTTAGCAAATGTCACAATGCCCACAACACTGCAATCTTCTTCAATCACCCACACATAGTTGACGCGATGCGCGATCGCTTGAACCATCACGGCCACGAGAGAGCTTCCCAGATAACACACGATAGCCTCTGCCCTCCTAACCATCCTCGCGGAATAGCTACTGGACCTATTGTACCTCCCTCCTGATGACCTCCAGGAGGTAGGGGAAGGCAACTCCTCATCGGATAACGATGAGTTGGAGGAGATATCCGAGGGATCAATCTCGAATTCCTCCAACATTCCTTCAAGATTCCTTTCCTTCAACCTCTCCTTCACGACCCTCACGATGTCCTCCGGTGGCCCTCCACAATCAATGTAGGCCAGGAGTTCACCGGCTGTGAGGGTCGTGATGGCTGCAGCCGCGGTCTCATCACAGCAAGCAAGTGTGAAAGGAGAGATCTCCCCTATCAGGATGCCTTCCTCATCCACAATCGCCACGGATGTCTGATCCACGAGGGATCGAGAAATGGCCTCAATGGCTAATGATGCACTCGAGTGATACCCGATGGATAAAAACTTGGTGCTAATGATGCCAAGGGCGTCGATTGAAGTTGTTGGAAGGGGTGAAAAGAACCCAATTGAGCTCAGGAAATATCTAATGACATCTTCTTGAGTTAGCCAGCAGAATTTGCGGCCATTGTGGAGAGTACAACTCTTTGTTGATGAAGATTTCTGCAGAAATTTCCTTCTTGAGCTGCCACTAAATCTGGTCTCTATAGGAACCACAAGGTTTTGAGCTCCTTGTAGGATGAGATCAATGGCTTCTAGTAAGCTGCAAATGGACAAAAACAAATACAGAAATCAATTAATGGAATGTGAAGAAATGCAATCTTTCACTAATTAGGACACCAAATTGACAAAATGTGGTATCTATCGGAACAACAACAACATCATACCAGTGGGATCCCACAAGTGGCGTATGGGGTGGGTAAAATGTACGCAGACCTTACCACTACCTCATAGAAATAGAGAGGTTGTTTCCGAAAAGGGAAGAGTTCACAAATCAATACAAAAAATCAAGAAAAGTAGATAGATGGGAAATCTTGAGATAAGATTCTACAAATTAAGTATAAAACTCTTGAGCCTTTAAATTATTCTACAAAAATGGTCATTTGATGTGAAGAAATTCAAGTGTGTGAATGGAGCTACATAGTCAAACAAGAACAGTAAAAAGAACCCCCAGTTTAAAGAAAAAATAAATCAAGGATTAGACACAATGAGAGACACTTCCATTACTTACAAATTCTTGGATCTTTGATTCCTCAACACCCAGACTCTTCAAATTGATATCTGAGGTGGAGAAATTCAAGCAGCTAAGAGTTAAACAAATAAGAACAGAAAAAGTACCCCACATAAGGAGAAATGCAAGACTTTGGCACTTATTTCCAAAGATTTAACCTTTTATGAAGATAACAACAAAATAAAGGGGAAATTTTGATGCTCAATTCTTGAAGTCGAACTACAAATTCTTGGATCTCTGAATCCTCTACATCCAGAATCTTCTAATTCAAGAGAAACTAAGAACCAAACAAGAACAATTTAAAGAACCCCACATAAGAAAAATAAGCAAAAATACCTTCAAGAATGAAGCTAACAAGACTCAATTTTTTTACCTTGTAGATGGAGAAATTCAAGAGAACAAATGAAGCTAAAAGCCAAACAAGAACAATTGAATGAATCCCACATAAGAAAAATAAGCAAAATTCAAGAATTTGACACAATGGAAGACACTTCCATTATTTACAATCCACCATTCTACAAAGCAATAGAAGGATGAAAAAAAGACTCAAATCTTTTTACCTTGTAGAGGGAGAATTCAAGAGAACAAATTAAGCTAAAAGCCAAACAAGATCAATTGAAAGAACCCCACATAAGAAAGCTTAGCAAAATTCAATAATTTGATAAAATGGAAGAAGCCCACATAAACCATTAACAAACATTGTACAAAAATGTAAAAAGATTCAATTTTTTTTACCTTGTACAGGGAGAATTCAAGAGAACAAATTAAGCTAAAAGCCAAACAAGATCAATTGAAAGAACCCCACATAAGAAAGCTTAGCAAAATTCAATAATTTGATACAATGGAAGAACCCCACATAAACCATTAACAAACATTGTACAAAAATGTAAAAAGATTCAATTTTTTTACCTTGTTGGGGGAGAAACTCAAGAGAAAATATTAAGCTAAAAGCCAAACAAGATCAATTGAAAGAACCCCACATAAGAAAACTAAGCAATAATTCAAGAATTTGACATAATGGAAGAACCCCACATAAACCATCAAGAAACATTGTATAAAAAATGTAAAAAGGTTCAATTTTTTCACCTTGTTGGGGGAGAAACTCGAGAGAAAATATTAAGCTAAAAGCCAAACAAGATCAATTGAAAGAACCCCACATAAGAAAACTAAGCAAAAAATTCAAGAATTTAACACAATGGAAGAACCCCACATAATTTATTTTAACAAACATTTCACAACAACACAAAAATCTTGTAGAGGGAGAAACTCAACACAAAAAAATGAATCTAGGAGCTAAACAAGATCAATTGAAAGAACCCCACATAAGAAAACTAAGCAAAAATTCAAGAATTTGACACAATAGAAGAACCCCATTGCTCAACAACACAAAAAGACTCAATCTTTTTACCTTGTAGATGGTTGCACATGCCTAACAAGAACAGTATCTTTAGGTAACAAATCAGTGACAGGTGATTTCAGAGCCAAAGATGGAGAACTAACATTCTCTTTTTTACAAAGAAAACATATTATATCAACCATACAAATTTTCCCAACACAGATGCACTCAACATTCTTGAAATGGTCACAATCCCAAACACTAATGCAATTTTCTTCACAAGATTTTAGAGAAGCTAAAGCTTCCCCAATTGTTGCAGATACAGAGAGAGACCTAAGCGGTGGCTTCCCAAGGCAAAGGTCAGCTACCTCATGAGCTAAAAGATGAGCTGCCATGCATGAAAGACACAATTTTTTCTTGAAAATATGAATCAAATGCTTAAAAAAGAAGGGATTTTGAAGAATTTTTAGAAGTGGAGAGTGTCATTGTGAGTGTGCAAGTGTGCTGATTTATAGAAGCAGGGGATGACACGTTATGGACTGTTTGGGGTGGGTGGGGGGTTGAAGGTGGGTGGGTAATTAGGAGTCAAGTAAAGCACGTTTGAGGGGCTCCTTTTTGGTGATTTCTTGGGGGTAGTGGGAAGGACAATTTTGTTGTTTTATGTACTCTTTTTAAGACTCAGAAATTTTGACACATCCTTTTCCTTTTAATTTATTTGATTTATTTAAATATTATAATTTTAACTTAAAATATATTAAATATGTTTTTAAAATTTTAAATTTATTATGTGAAATTCATTAAATTAAAAAGAGAAGAAATATTTTTTCAAACAAATTATATAAAAAGTATAATAAATAAAATTAAAATTAAATGAACATATCCTTCTAACAATTTGATATTTTGAACTCACTTACAATAATATAACATGGTAATAATTTGAAGAAAGCAAAACTGTGATGGTTTGGGTATGTGCAGACAAGTATCGACGTTCTTGTTAAGAGATGAGAGAGGTTGGATTTAGATGTTACGCAGAGGGGTTGGGTAGAACTAGATCAAAAAAGTATTAAGGTAATTAGATAGAATATAGTGCAACTTCATATCACCGAGGACATAACCTTAGATAGAAAAGAGTGGAGGTCGCATGTTAGGGTAGAAGGCTAATAGGCTAGTAGGAGTAGGATGATGTATGGCTTCGTGATATAGTAAGTTAGTAGGATTAATCGTGTATTTATATCTGGTGTTGTTATTGTCCGTCTTATATGTGTTACTTTTATTGCATTTATATATTATCTTTTGGGATTCACTTTATATCTAGTATCTTCTGCTTTTGGGACCTGATATTTTTTAGACGAGGGTCTTCCGAAAAAGCATGCTATTTCTATGAGGTAGTGGTAAGATCTGGATAGATTTGTCATGAATTATTAGTTTCGTCCCTAAACTATTGATAGGCTTAAAAACACCTCTCAACCTAGCGAACTAAGTTTAAATACACCCTTGAACTTGGCACGAATTATTAATTTCGTCCCTAAACTATTGATAGGCTTAAAAACACCGCTCAACTTGGCGAAGTAAGCTTAAATACACCCTCGAACTTGACACGAATTATTAGTTTCATTCCTAAACTATTGATAGGCTTAAAAACACTGCTCAACTTAGCGAAGTAAGCTTAAATACACCCTCGAACTTGACACGAATTATTAGTTTCATTCCTAAACTATTGATAGGCTTAAAAACACTGCTCAACTTAGCGAAGTAAGCTTAAATACACCCTCGAACTTGGCACGAATTATTAGTTTCGTTCCTAAACTATTGATAGGTTTAAAAACACCCCCTTCTCCCAGCTTCATGTTTCTGTAACTTATTAAATTTGATTTGACATTTTGTAGAGCTTCATTCGCTGCCATATTTTTGGCAATCTCAAAATCTTCTTATGAGATTGTCATATTCCGACCATGAAAGAAAGAGAATCAAGCAATTAAAAATGAGAATGAAAAAAAAAATGCTTTGAGGTCGTCATTAATGAAGGAAACGTTAAATGAGAAGAAGAGGGATATTCTAGTAGTTTAGTAATTAAAAGTTGCACGAAAAAAGGCTGATGTGGTCTTTTTTTAACTATTCACGCACTTTAAATAAATTGTAATCACTTGTTATGCCATGTGGCATATGAATACCAAGTCTAAGAATATCAAAATGAATGAATAAGTGGTTTATGTCAAGGACACTAAATCTCGCAAAAATTCAAGAATTTGACACAATAGAAGAACCCCATTGCTCAACAACACAAAAAGACTCAATCTTTTTACCTTGTAGATGGTTGCACATGCCTAACAAGAACAGTATCTTTAGGTAACAAATATGACTGACACCCGTTTGGGCGTCCAGATCATATAGACATATCAGATATACATACCGATTTCAGAAAAGTTACTATTCAGTTTGAGTAAAAAAAAAATTTCAACAGAGTTTCCCTTGTTTTAGTGACTAGCCACCTGAAAAAGAAAATGACAGCGAACCCAGAGAG
>DF358290.1:0-21265 GCA_000787875.1 Solanum virginianum
GAAGTCACAGGTTTGGCATACAGTTTCTCTTTCATGTGATTATTGCTATTACAGGCGGCGAGAACTATTTTGGTTGCTGTATTCTCCTTTGCTTCCAGGAGAACTATTTTGGTATAATGCTATTTATATAAATATGTATATGTACCTACGGTATATAAAGATATGTGCATGCTTTTGCCATTCTGTAAAGGTCTGTGGACACTAGGGGGAAAGTCTATGTATAGGTCTTTGGGCCAATTGTATGTAAAAGAGTTGTAAACAGTATTCTATCAGGCGGCGAGACCGCGTATTTTATGTAGCAATGATAATATACATGTAAATAAACAATTCAATAATATTTTTCTCCAATATTTCTCACAGGTTAAACTGGTGATTTATCATATAAATAGAGGAAGCCTTGTTAGTGAATTATACGATAAATAACCAGGATATGTGCCACTTTGGCAACATAATGATAGACTCCCTTCATAGATACAAGTTTGACACAGATTCTTCTTTAGCAACCAGATGTACATATTACCACCAATTAATAATGTAAAACATATCATGAGTGCCTGTTATTATGGACAGTTATGGTGTTGAAAAACATTTTATGAAAAGAAATTATGTTTGAGAACCAAAAATCTGTTTAGATTGTTTAACCATGGATGTTGGTGTAGACGTCAAGCAACATTAAGGAAAAAGGTATATTTAAGCCTTATAGATGTTGTCAGATGGTACCAATGCAAAATGACAGCAAAAAATGAATGGAACACAAACCTGGTGTATATTGTTGAAAAGAAGTGTCTCAATCTAGAATACATTGGAGATTCTATGTTACCAAACTCCTGTCAATGAGACAAGTTTTCCAGAAGAATTAAGGTGAGAATTTGTCGAGCACATGGAACACAACAAATAAGTTTGAAAAACAAAGAACTCAAATCAAATAGTGAGAATGTTTTCACAAATAAACAACCAACTGTTAATTCGTAAGAAAGCTCACCAAGAATGTCGCTGATCTCCCTGATGGAGCACTATACTTGCTCCAACCAAATTTGCAGTAGCCCGACCCACCTGTTGGTGAGAAAAATAAGACAGATGAGTAAGCTCAAAGAAATCATTTCTCTTTGTAATGCAATGTTCACATAATACACTGTTACATTAGAATTTATCTAAAAACAACTACAGCATTGTGCCAACTAAAAGATTTGAGTGAAACACATAGAAAGGCACGCACCGTCAATGATAATAGCACCAGGTACTTGAGCACGTTGACCATAAATACTCATGAATGACAAGTCGAGTACTGAATTTGGAAATGTCCTACACAGTCATACACCTCATCAAACCAACTACATAGAACTATCACTAACTTCCTGATATCCTTTATCTATAATTGACTGTATTATCCCATACTCCCTCCGTCCCAAATTAGTTGCCGTATTTCAGTTCTCGGTAGTCAATTTAACTAATTCTCAAAGCTAAATTAGATTAAATCATACATTTCAAAGTCACCTGGCTTGACTTTCGAGCACAACTAATTTGGGAAGGACGGAGTACAATTTTCGATTAAGTAACAATTGTCAAAAAAAAAAACGATTATACCTAAGAGGACCAGATCTCAAGTGAGTTTCAGCGAAAAAAGTAGAATCCCAAGGCTCATGGTGATTCTGAAGAAAATAAATCCAGAGGCGATTATCGGAGACAATGAATTTCCACGATTCGGAGACAATGAATTTCCACGATTTACATACAGAACTGAGCTTCGCCGACTCCTTAGGCCCTAAAACCTTCAAAATTTGAACGAAAATATCCAACGGTATCCGATCAAATTCTCCGGTCGATGCCGTCTGTATATACATCATCATCTGGTCAAACCGATCGACGGAGTTGGTACTTGAGCTCGAATTCGAAGTCGATCGAGTTAACACCGATTCCCATAACTTGCGTAACAATATAGCCATGGCGGTTTTTTTTTATTCTTGTAGCACGGCTTCAGTCATGAAATGAGAGTTTTTAGGTGAATAGTCACTGTTGATGGAACTGAAATTCATAGTCATATTTGGAAAGGTGGAGCAAAGATAATCAATTGGGACAACACGTGGATAATATGTTTGCCAGATAATTATTTTACCTTTTGAAACGACGGCCTATGTACCTCACGCTATTAAAACTATATGCGAAATTATTTATGAATTCAAATTATTTATACAGACACATAATCTAAACTACAGGCCAAGTAAGTATGACTCTTATGGATTATTTTTTATGATACTTTAATAGTAGATTGATATTATATTAGTATCATATTGAATGAGTTTAATTCTATATAATGTTTTGGTGGTATATTAATACCCTTTCGATATTAGATATGATTATGCTCTTTTTTAAGAAATAACTAAAAGAAAAATTATTAATTTCTAAGATATCATGTCGATATTATATAGGGCTGAACTTAATTTTTATGATACTCTATTGGTATGTTGTTAACCTATAGTATTTTGGGCTCATTTTTTAAGAAATAAAACAATTAAGAGAAAATTATTGAAGTAACGAACTTAATTATTAAACTCTAAATTCGTAGAAAATATATTCTTTGTGATAGATACTCTATCGATATATTGATTATAACTTAGTTTAATCCTCTGTGATACTCTATACCCTATTGATATCATATAGTATATATATATATATATATATATATAAGTTACACAAAAAAAATTTTTTTATAACTTAGTTTAATCCTCTGTGATACTCTATACCCTATTGATATCATATAGTATATATATATATATATATATATATAAGTTACACGTAAAAAATTATTTGATAGTTATACATATACAATTTGACAAATATACATATATAATTTGCCTCTCTCAATCTCGCTCACCTCTCTCCGTCCTCTCTCGATCTCGCTCACCTCTCTCCTATAATATAAACTATAAATAATAATTTTAGTAAATTATAACTATTTTTTGCCTTATTATATTTCAAATGTCTAATGTATACATGACATTTCATGCGCATGCTAATTACATACTTATATCTCAATTGATACAAATCAGATTCCATATACATTTCACATGTAATTCACTTTTCAATATTTTAAGACTAATATATATAGAATTCATACACATATTATACCAAAAAATTTATCTTATTTTTAGTGGTAAAAAATGTTGCTGATTATGATAATTACAATATAATTACACCAGCACATAAATTGAGATTAGAAAAAAATTTCATATTGGCTGCTTGCTTGAGCAGCTTTCGCTGAGCCAAGAAAAAATAATTTGTGAGCTTTTTAATTTAATCTTTTCGAGGCAATTACGTATTGACGTATCAACTTCAACGACTTCATAATATTGCTTTAGCTACTTCAATTATAATTTTACAATATCTTCTAAAATATGTAGAAAAAATCTATCAACGTCATATAAATCAATACTAAAAAATAATTTATATTGGATCCGTGTAAGCACGAATTTAACATTTATCATTTTGTGTTTTAGATCATCTAATTGGAGTGTTTTATATTGGATCCGTGTAAGCACGAACTTTCGCCACTAGTATATATAGAATTCATACACATCATTTAGAATTTCCTTGGCAATTTTTGGTATATGAAAACAACATAAATTTGGTATGAAATACGTATAACTTGCTCATGATTTAAAATTTTGTTCACAATTTTTATTGAAAAGTGTATAAAATTGGTGTGATACGTATATCGACTAGAAAGAGAGATTTCGATTAATTTACATGAGAAAGAAAAATATAACGATTTTAAAATTTTAAAAGTGACAGAATTAAATGTATAACAGGTGAGAATTAAGCCCAAAATAATATCACTAAATTTGTTTTAGAAAAAAAGATAGTGCAATGCATATTCCATATCCGTTATACTTTGTAAATCATAAATAAGAAAAAATATATCTAAAGAGTTTACACGACACGAGTTTAATTTAAATAATAGTAATTATTTAATTTCTTATTAGGAAAAACACCTATCAATAGATTTTATATGGCACGAATACTAATACCAAACAATGTGGGGAGCTAAAAAAGGAAAAAAAATTAATATTGAGACAAACCTACATTATCATTTGAGAATGTAATAAAATAAGATAATTTTAGCATATAAACAAATATAAGTTGATATTTTTTTTGCGCCCCTTCAAACCTATAATGATCAACGTACAAAAAACCAGCACCCTAAATTTCCGCCCCAAGGCCTGAAGTTTATCAATCCTTTTACCTCTATCTTAGATTGTTTATTCGCAGCGACAGCGAAAAGATCGAAAAACACATCTAAAATATTTGAATTTTTCAAGTTTCAGGTAAATTCGAGATTATAGAGTTTAAGTTTATTATCTGAACTATCAGTTGTTTAGTTTTTATATCTTAGATATCATCATTTTTAATAAGTTGGTTATAATTCAGATAGAAAAATGGAACATCTAATAGACTAGAATATTCTATGTTTTTTTTAGCTGTTAAACCTGTTTCTTTCCTGTGGAATGCTAGGCTTATTATATAGTTAATTCACCCTTGTCACCTATGTATACAAGTAATTGGTGTTATCATTCATCTAGTTGTTTGTTAGAACAATCTTATGTGTTTTTCATGGTCTTCTTGCAACCGGCCAGGTCGTAAAAGGAGGTCAAAATTAAATGTATCTTTCTTTAAATGGATGTTTTGTGATATTTAAATGTTAAGATGCTTTTGGAATATAGTTAGTTTGTGACTTTCATATTCTAGAGTGACCTCTATGGTGGACGAGATGAGAGAGGAGACTGAGGTGGTTTGAACATATGAAGAGGAAATGCACCTATGTCCTGGTGAGGAGTGGTGAGGAGGTGTGAAGGTAGGTCGAAGAAGTACTGAGAAGAGATGATTAGACATGATATGTCGCAGCTTCAGAGAACTGTGACCTTAGATAAGAGGATATTGAAGGGACGAATTAGGGAGGAAGTTAGAAAGTAGTTGAGTATTGTCTCATCTCCTGCGGGGCAGGGTTGGTGGGTGGACAATATTAGCATTATTCTTGTAGTTTCTTGTGCTTCGTTCATTGCACATTCTGCTTTATATGGCATGTCATGCTTTCTTTATTATTTGTTATGCCTGTTGCCCATTTTGTTAATTCAAGAATTTGAAAGTGATCACACTTACTAACTTTCCATACCAAGGCTCAATCCCATTAAGTCCGTAGCGTCTACCAATTTCGCCATATCCCCCTTTCTTTTGGTTTTGAGATTAGGATCTCGTTGTGATGTCATTCTTTTTTCTTTTTCTTTCATTATACTGGAACTATTGCATTCTTTAGATATCGATTCCTATCTCAAATATGTGTTTTCTCCTTTACCTCCCTATCTCTACAAAGCAAGGGTAATATCTGCATACACTCTATCCTCCTCAGACCCCACATATGAAAATACACTGAGTATGTTGTTATTATTGTTGTTAAAGTTTTAACATTTATCATTTTGTGTTTTAGATCATCTAATTGGAGTGTAACATGTCCTCTCAACAAGGAGATGATGCTGATTACATAGTAGATGAACGTGAAATGGAAGGGCTAGATGCTTTTATCGATGAGTTCCAAGGCATAGACCTGGATGGCGTTGGTTCGGATGTAAACGAGTTGCAGTACATAGACTCGGATTTAGATGAGTTCCTAGGGGTAGACTTGGTTGGCTATAGATCCGGTGAAGATGAGTTGCAAGTGGTAGACATGGTTTGTTAATTCGTTATGGAAGTTTGATTGTTGCAGTTGTACACTCCTTAGATGCATCATATCCATGTTTTAATACGAAGTTGCTTCAAATGTTTGAACTTTACTGAGTTGTTTCTTATTCTGCTGGAATAGAATAATACAATGCAAGATATTTCGGCTGCTGAGGTGAGGAGCGGCAAAGATATTCAAGGGATTCCCTGGAAAACGGTTACCATAACCAGGGAAACAGCTAGACAAAGAAGACTAGAACAGTATCGGAGCTATAAAAATATTCCTCAATCTGGTGAGCCATCAGAAAAGGTAATATAAGCTTGTATTTTAATTACTTTCTAATTGGTTTAGATGGAAACAATGTTGCGTTCAATGTTGATTTGGTGTCATTTTTCCCTTTTGCATGTCAACAGGAGTGCAAAACCACAAAGAAAGACGGTTTGTACTATGATTTCAGATGGAATGCGAGATCAGTTACATCAACATTCTGTCATTCCCAGGTAAATTTCAGAGTTTTGTTAGACCTTCTATGTTTTATTTATGTGAAGGAAGTTAAACGACGTTTTGAAGATAACAGTTTTCATAATGGAATAAAGCTAAATGTCTAACTTAGCGCGTGGACAGCAATGAAACTTCAAAATGGATTTGGTCCGATGTATCGAGCTCAAGTGTTCTGACTATCATGGAATTGACAAACGAATCGATTATGCTTTATAACGCCTAATTGCCGATAGCAAAGCTGTTGTAAAAGAATTTTCATTGAATATTCTCAGTGCAAGTGCCTTTTCTTTTGCTATATAATGAGAATAATCCGTCTGTTATTTGTTTTTCAAATTTTGCAACATAGCTGAGGAATATGGTTTGGGCACCATCTAAGCACGATGTGTACCTTATGTCAAGTTTCTCTGTCATTCATTGGTCATCCTTGACCTGCGCAAAAACTGAAATTCTCGATTTCGCAGGGCATGTAACACCAGTCGAGGTATCAAATTCACTTAACATATCTGTAGTTTAACTTAGGACCTCCTTTTCACTCCTTTCTTTTTCTGTTCTCAATTAGAAACATCCTGAAAGCCTTTTAGAGGGATTTATGGAGACTGAGGTAAGCACTCTGGCCGTAAAAGATAAGTTGCTTGTTGCTGGTGGATTGGAAGGAGAGCTTTTCATCAAGGTTCATCCATGTCCTTGTCATTGTTTTCTTTTGTAAAATTCCGTTGGTTTTAGGACTTCATTTTTGTGTTTTCTTGCTTAAATGATTGAGTGCCCTCGCCCTCGTTTCATATTTAGATTTTGCTTATGAATGTTTAAAATTATCTGCAGTATTTAGATAAGCCTGGAGTCTGTTTTTGTTCTCGGATGTCATATGAAGACGATGCCATTATCAGTTGTATTGAAATCGCCAACACTCCCAGGTATTGCATTATCTTGCTTATGACTGAACCTCTTTTGATCGATAAGGATATACTTTCTTTCTTAGTGAGAATGAAGCTAAATGAGACGTCTATTTCTGCGCAGTGGGGCACTTCATTTTATAACTTCGAATAATGATCGCGGAGTTAGAGATTTCGACATGGAGAGATTCCAACTGTCAAACCATTTCCATATTCCCTGGTCTGTGAATGTAAGTCTGCATTCGACTAGTCTACTCCTGGACATGTTTCGTTTATAGTATCTTTTATGACACAATTCCTATCTTGATACATTTCATTTTGTTATGATTTAATCCTTTTTCAACTTTTTATGCTCACAGCATGTATCACTCAGCCCTGATGGCAGGGTTCTCATAGTAGTTGGGGATCATCCCAAAGGAATATTACTCGACTCCAGGAATGGAAACGTATGTTTGCACATCTCAAACGTACGAATTATTAGTATAATAAGAGGTCGATGGGCGGTTTACTGACAAAGTTCATAGTTCACAGGCTCTCTCTCCTTTGACTGGACATATGGACTACTCATTTGCATCAGCGTGGCATCCTGACGGCCGAACATTTGCAACAGGGAACCAGGATAAAACGTGCAGAATATGGGATTGTCGGAACTTGTCCAAGTCAGTCACTGCATTGAGAGGTAACCTTGGAGCTATTCGGTCAATCCACTACACATCTGATGGCAGATTTATGGCTATGACAGAGTCTGCAGATTTTGTGCACATATTTGATGTAAAAAGTGGATATGAGGTTAAGCAAGAGATTGATTTCTTCGGCGAGATATCAGGGATGTCTTTTAGTCCAGATACAGAGTCGCTTTTCATTGGCGTGGGGAATCGCAGATTTAATGGTCTCCTTGAGTTTGGAAGACGACATAAGTACTCATACCTTGATGCACTAATATGAGCACTCTGAAGGCTTCACCAGTAACATAGTTAGCAGAAGTAGAAGTCGATTATATTTAGGTTCATACTTGTTGTACTGTGCTGTTTTGTAAGAAATGTAGAGTGTAGTAATATACAAAAAGCTAGACGATCTTCGGTTGTTTGAACAATAAAAGCGTATTGATAAACCATTTGATGTGTTGGAAAGTAGGCGCATATACTTTTGATTTAACAGGTCGTGGGTCGCCTAACTCCTTATGAATTGGGAGAAAAGCTCTAAGATATTTGATCCAAATTTCAGAGAAATTTTTAAAATAGAACTTGTGATGGCTTTCGCCAACTTTTAATTTGCAACTCGCGTGATAAAAGTTTTATGATAATGACGCAAATTTATTAGTTCAGGTTCAGGTTATTAGACGACACAAAATGTGATTTATCATTAGGAAACGTTTCTTATAAACTTTATATGGTCTGAATTTAATTATGAAGTGTGATTTACCATTATGAAAGTACACTTCTCAATGAACTTTATATGGAATAAATTTAATTATGTAGTGTGATTTTACCGTTATAAAACACTTTGTATAATGTATGTTATTGTTGTTGTTGGAAATTGATGGAATTAAATGAATAATTGGTAAAAATTAAGCCCAAAATAATATTTCTAAGTTCGAAAAGAAAGCATCCTAAGCTCAGCTTAAACATCTTTTCCTCTCTGCACATTTTCGCTCAAAGGTTAGAAATTTATCTATATCTTCTATGCACCATAGTTTTTTCTTTTTTGGGGGAGGGAAAGGTCGAAAAACACATTTAAAATATTCAATTTTATTTTTTATTTTCATAATTGAATAAATAGGAGTTTGAGTTTTCTATCTAAATTATCAGTTGTTCACTTTTTGTGAGTGAGATATCATCATTCTTGATAAGTTGGTGATAGTTCAAAATAGAAAAATCGCACATCTTATAGTTTAGGTATGAAGTTCAATATATTACGATACTGTATGTGTTTTTTGACTGTTAACTCTTCCTTTTTAGATATAGAAAAAGACAAATGAAAGAATGCTCAGAAACAGAGTTGCACCTTATTTGGGGAAGATGGAAAACTTATTACCTTCTGTTATATTCTTTCTGTGTTTCATTTACCAAAGCCCGTTAAATTTGGGAAGAAATATAGAGTAAAACGAATTAGTGAATGCAATGTAATATATATAAATAAGCGCAATGCAATTATAAATAAAACACATTTGCAATTTACGTGTATATGAATAAGCCTAATGCGATTACACATAAAACACATTTAACGAATACAGTAGTGCACTTAATTTTATTACATCAAATGAAGATTCTGGAATTCGAGATTTGGATATGGAGAAATTTCAATTATATAACCATTTCCGTTTTCCCTGGTCTGTAAATGTAAGTCTCTATGCCTGAACCTGTTTTTACATTGATTAATCATGGTTAAGTGATAATTGTATATATTCAAACACATGTCATGCATCTATTGATTTGACATAAACATCACATGTAAGTTTTTACCCAATTGAGACTCGTTACTCTTATGTCCTCGATACATAATATAAAGAATTAATCTAGAACATCAAGGTAAACTACTACCATTTAAGTGATAATTACATATATATTCAAACACATGTCATGTATATATTGATTTGACGTAAACACCCAATATAGGTAAAGTTTTAACCATTGAAACTCGTTACTCTAATGTCCTTGATACACAATGTAAAGAATTTCTAGAATATCAAGGTTAAATTGCTACTCCTATAAGACTTGTGATGAACGTGGATTTGACCATCCAATATGTTACTCCTTTGACCGCAAATTCATGCAACACTCTTCTCTTTTTATCAGTGTGAAAAGCAATTATATATATATTTTTTTTAATAATAAATTAACTTTAATTTTTTATTTAAATCTTTAGCAAAATAATTTATTGTCATTCAAATATTTATAACTAATTTTAGATTATAAACTTCAAAAGTCTTTCTTTCAACCCTAACTAATTTCATGAACAGTAAACACAATTAACTATGAAATGATACCACCAAGAGATGTGGTAGGTGATAAAGCCTAATAAACTCCAAATCTCGAATCCACCCATGATGAAACTCCTCCATCCTTAACCATCAGCATCGAGTTTTAACAACTTTTTTCAGGCATAATAGACAATAAGATCGTTAAACTTGTCATGATATTTTATTTAGATACTTAAACTAAACTCTATTTCAATTGAACATCTTAATTCCTAATAAACTTGGTACAATCAACTATGAAATGGTACCACCGAGAAGTAGGTGATAGAAATAATAAACTTCAAATCTCGAGTTTGACTCCAACATTAGTCTCAAATGGACAAAACTCCTCTTGAGTTTTAACAACTTTGTTTAGACTATTTTATACAGATAATTAATCTGTTAAACTTGTCATGATATTTCATTTAAATATTCAAATTAAATTCTGTTTCAATTGAATATTTTAATTCCTAATAAAATATGTAAATTAAACACTTTCAATTCAAATTTTTTCGTACTAAATTGATGAGATGAGTAAATTCCGAATATGTGAGGTGGTTAAATTACTACATCATGTTTAGTAGTAGGAGAAGAAAAGGGAAAATTTTGCTTTCAAATCTCTAATCCACAATGAACCAATAAATGAAAGCCAACTCACTTTAAAAATCTCCTTCCCTTCATTTCCCCTCACTCATTTCCAAATCAAATCCCACTTATCTTTGTAGATATATTCCAATCTCCAAGTTTTCATCTACAGACTCCTCCTTTCTCCCTTCCCTCCACACATCTCCAAAATGGCTTCCACTCTGCTGTCTGCACCAACTTTCCAAGGTCTTAGACCTCTGAACAAAGCCACAGACTCTTCCCTCTTCCTCAACAAACCAATCTCCTTCAAACCCATGACCCAAAAAACCCGAAATCTGTCAGTGAAAGCTGAGCTGAACCCATCAGTCGTCATCAGTTTGAGCACCGGGCTTTCGCTTTTCCTTGGAAGATTCGTTTTCTTCAATTTCCAGAGGGAAAACATGGCGAAACAGGTGCCGTCCCAGAACGGAGTTTCTCACTTTGAAGCTGGAGATGTTAGGGCTAAGGAATATATAAGTTTGCTAAAATCGAATGACCCTGTTGGATTCAATATTGTTGATGTACTTGCTTGGGGATCAATTGGTCATATTGTTGCTTATTATATCCTTGCTACTTCCAGCAATGGATATGATCCCAGTTTCTTTGGTTGAAAAAACAAAATGTTGTCTTTCTTTTTCTTCATGTGAAATTGATGTCGCCTTGTTTGTAATGCAATAGCTTTTATTTGTATAGTGCCAAAGAATTACTCCTTTTTCTTTGCTTCCATTGTTTGTATTTGTATTAAATTCACACGGATCAGATGAAATGCTACCTAAGAAACACAACAACAAGATGGGGAGGGTATCACTATCTCATACAATAAGAGAAATTGTTTCCTGGGATAAGATGAAATACTACCTAAGAAACACGATTTTGAATAATTTTGGACCATTTCATTAGAACTAACTATATGACTGAGGTAGAATTTTTATGAAGAGATTTCACAATATACATGCAAAAAATGATAATAGATCTCATTATTAAAATATAAAATGAAATTTTTTTTTTTTGATGTTTATGACTTAGTAGGAGGTGTATCATATGCTAAGGAAGGAAAAAAAGGAAGTATATCATTTAGGTGAACGTATATTTGTGTTTGCTGATATAACACAACATAAAAAGTAATTGATCAAATTTGCGATTGTTCCGATGAGGAAACACTTGCATGACTCTAAACTTCACGCATTAGAAAAAAAGAATTGAGGGTTACGAGTTAGTAGGAAGGGAACATATGCTAAAGAAGAGAAAAGGAAAGTATATGGTTTAGTAGGAGTAGATTAATGCTCGTTGATATAACATAAAAAGTAATTGATTAAATTTGCGATTGTTTGGATGAGGAAACAGTTATGATCCAAAAATTCATGTATCAGAAGTAAAATATAGAGAAATGATGCAACGAGGACATGACTTTAGATAGAAAGGAGTAGAGTTCATGTATTACAGTAGAAGGTTAATAGGCTGGTAGAGATAGGATGATATCTGGTCCTATGTTATAGTAGGTTAGTTTATATCTTGAGTTGTTATTGTACGTCTTATATTTGTTATTTTATTGTATTTATATTATCTAGTATCTCCTGCTTTTAGGGCCTGATATTTTTTAGACGAGGGAAGCAATCTTTCTATCTGTATGAGGTTGTGGTAAGGTTTGCATACATTTTATCCTATCTAGACTCCACTTGTGAAATTTCACTGAGTATATTGTTGCTATCGTCATCATTGTATATATATACATACACTATGCTATACAATTTTGTATCGATCAGGATACAGAAAAGTCAAAATGATAGTGGGGAAATTGAGATATATGATGCTTGCATCTATATTATGGTCACGAGAATGTAGCCAGGAAGCAGTTGCGACTTAAATACGTATTTCCTGCTTTACCATTTATTGTATTTGTACCATTCCCTCCTAATTTTTTATTTTTTTTTTGGTTTTAGTCTCTTAAATCTTTGGTTATTTGTTGTGTTTAGTTTATTAATGTAATTTTAAAAAAAGAATTTATATAGCCAAGGTTTCAAAAAGTATTTCTGGGAATAAACTATTTTTTCAACCTCTAAAAAATAGGTTCCTAAAATTTTGGCCAAAACACCTCAATTTTCTAAAAGTAGTACTCTCATTGTTCCATTTTAGTTGTCAAATTGGCACATCCAAAAAATAATACTCTCTCCGTTTATTTTTGCTTGTCACTATTTCACTTATCGAGGTCAAACTACATAAACTTTGACCAACATTTTAAGATGTATTTTTTCATCATATTAATATAAGAAAGATTGCAACTTATACTCCCTCTGTTACATTTTATATGTCGTCCTTACTACAAATATATGTTCCTTAATATATGTCACAATATCACAATATCAATGCATAAAATACGTTATTCTACCTATTTTGTCTTTGATAATTAATGGTTTTGACTAACTAAAAGAACTAACAATTGATATTCATTTAGGATCATTAATTAAAAACATGACTACAAGAAAAGATTAAATAGGGACAAAAGGGTAAACTTACCATTCTTCTTAATACAAGTGGCATTAAAAAATGTGACATGTAAAATGAAACGAAGGGAGTAGCATTTTTCGTATAGTTTATAGATTTTAAATATTAAATTTAATTGAAATAGTAAAATTTAAATTTTAGTAGTTTTAAGGTTGAGTCACTCCGGTACCAAACTAGTATTTCCCTAGCCTCATTCAATAGCAAATACGATATAATTTCACACGTAAAATTTAAAAACGATAAAATATATTCAGATATTCAATCATGTGTAGAAAAAAGAAAAGAAGTGAAGATAGAGAGAGAAAATCACAACCATCTGTTCCGCCCCCTCCGTCACATTATCACTTGTCAAGATTCAAACTTTCAAACTACGCAAATTTTGATCAAAGATTCAAAATGCAACTTATAGTGTTTAAGTGTACAAATATTTTTGTACTGGTCAAACTGGAAATTAAACCAAGAGATACTGTACATAATTTATATACATTTGGTGTTTTCCAGGAGGCTTGTTGAACAATCGTGCTTACCATCAAGATAATAACAACCAAAGCTCAACTTCAAAACACTAAATTAAGGATGTTAAACAAAGAAAATAAGACTAATAATAAGTAACCAGGATGGTTAATTACTAAAGCTACAATAATTAAAACCAACAGTTGTAGAACTAATACTAGTGACAGCATAAGCATCCCATATTTACATAGGATCTGAAAAAACGCATGACCTATAATCATACAGAAACAATTTTATCGTTGCTCCAAGGGCACACGTTCAAAACATAGCATTGTTAAATTGGAAAAAATGGGAAGTACTCATGATTACCAGGAAGTTCATATTCATGATGATCAGGGGGCAATTCATTGAGATCAAAATCCAGAATTCTATGTCCAGTAGTTGTATGGCTGAATTCACCGGGCGAATTCAATTAGGAAGTATATCATTTAGGTGAACGTATATTTGTGTTTGCTGATATAACACAACCAAGTGCTTGATGAGTTGCGAAGCTTTTTCCGCAAGTGTTACACTTATATTTTTCAGGCGTTACCGCCGTGGCTGAAGCTGGAATAACAGAATTCAGATGCCTCAACTTCAGTTTCTTCTTCTTCCTCTTCGTGGTATCGATGATCCTGGATTCATCAGAAGCATGAAACTCCTCGTTTTCAGCTTTGGAGGTAAGAGAATTGCTGTTCGTTTTCTCCAATTGATCTCCAGTAACACCAGATTCGATTGAATCTCCGTTCGCGAGCAACATAAGATGATGAACAGCATCCTGCAATTTCTCCTCATCCTTAGAGACTGAGTCAGTGGCTTCTTCAGCACCAGGCTTCCGCCCTCGCTTAGCTCTCACTGACCATCCAGGTACACTGCTAACATCCGTAGTGGCAGAAGCTGGTTTTTTCGCTTTTTTTACATGGATCTCATCGTTAGATTTCAAATTAGGAGGTTGAATTCCTCTCCATGCTCGTTCAGGATGACACCTCATATGCCCAAACAACGATTTCATCGACGGAAAATTCTTACCACACATTGAACAAGTTGGTAACAACTGATTATCATTATTGTAATTTTCTAAAGCCTTCAGTTTTTCCGCCTTTTCGTCAGAGAGGAGCTGCTTTTTAGAACCCTGAACGTGAATTCTCATGTGACCTCCTAATGCTTTACCAGAGCCAAATCCTTTCTTACACACATGACAAATCCTCCCCTTATTATCATCATTATTTTTTCGAATCTCATCATCAACATCTTCGTCTTCGTCTTTATCTCCAACTTTCATAACATCCTTCTCCTCCTGATGATCTTCTAACACATCGTTCTCGGAAATCTTCAGATTCATCCATACCATCCCCTTACCAACTTGATAATCAACCATAATTACTGAAAAATGAGAGACGGACAATTTTGTAGCTAAACAGAAAATTTTGTTGATAATCTATACATATATAAAAAAAAAAATGCTAGCTACGAGCTGGAAATGGAGATAACTTAGCTGAAAAGCAAACTCATGGCGAAAACGAAAAGGGAAAATTCATGAGCTCAGATAATTAATACAAGAAAATGAGGAGAAGAGGAAGAGGGGGAAGGGATGAGGAAGAGTCATTGTAAAACTGGTAATGTGTGGAAAATTGACTGTCACGTTCTCAACTGAGGCATTGACTGTGGCGTGGCGTGGCTAGGCTAGGAAAATGAGATAATGTCTAATCACTTTTTATTCAAATAAAATTAATTTGTTTTTTGGGTATGTTGTTGTTGTATATTTTAATATTCCAATTTTAATTTAATCCTCCTATTTCAAAGGGCTCAACCCTTCCAGACCTTACTGTGGTAATTTCTTGACTATATATTCACTTTGTTTGTTAATTACTATTTTGCTCATGCATATATTATCGAAAATAAATTTTTACCTAAGGATCAGGATACACCACTCTACACAAGACTTCACGTGTAAAATTACATTAAATTTGTTATTATTGTTACTCCACATTTTTAGGATAATAGTAAAGGATTAAGATCACACATTTGAATGAAAAATAAGAATTTACAAGAGGGACCAAAAAAAATAATTAATTATCTCTTTATTTTGAAGATTTTCGACTTATGTTAATTATTAATGATGATGATTCATCTTACAGGATATGTTTAGAAGGAGAATCTTTTCAGATTTTGACAACCAATTGAACAAAAATGAGTAGCTTAATCGAATGAAAACTCTTGTGAATTCAAATAACTTTGTGTTTATCTTCATACATTTCTAGCCAATTAAATGTAAAGTTTTGTCAAAGAGTATGAAAGTTACCAAGACTCTTTTTTTTGAAAAATTTAACCGTGTGCATTTAATTTTTTACGTTGAATGTGGAAAATAGTCATTCATTACCTTAATTAAGTAGTCATTTACTAGTTGTGTGTTTCTTAATAATCATAATATCTTATTCACACCGCCCAAATCCACATATTAATATCAACATTTCAATTTTCAATACTCTCTTTTTTTTCCTAAATAATTGTCATATTTAGCTTCTTTACAACTATTTTGATTTACTTTTTAAACTAAATTGAATTAGATTAATTCAATTAAAATTTAGTTATTCAAAAGTTATACGAAATGTAACTATAAATTGCATTTTTTTTCCTTATATTAACATAGTAAAAGAATAAATTTTAAATATTGAACAAAATTTATATAGTTTAATTGTTAGCAAGCGAAATGTAGGAAGCAGTTTTTTTGTATTTTCACCACAAATCTATCTCAATGACTTTAAATTCATGATTTGAACTTTGATCACATTAAATTGAAAATTTTAGAAATATCTTTATATCTCAAAATCTTAGGTGAAATGTGATTTTAGATAGAAACAATATGCTCTTAGTATAAGAACATTTTAAATGGATCAAACCACAATTTATCTAATTTCTTTACGAGTTGGTTTGTTGGGTCTTAATAATTGGGTGGAGTTAGATTAAAAAATGGGTTCATAGAATATTTTATTAAAGAATAAATATTTAATTTTAATAAAAGTATACCACATAGGCGCTATGTAGGATAATAAAAATGCTAATACAAAATTTAACAGCCTTGGATGACAAGGGCAAATATAACCTTTTTCCAATTATATTTGATTGGCTGTATAGTCAAGTCAAATAACGTAGTTGGAAATAATAGATAGTACTATAATTAGATAGCAAAACAACCATTGTATTTATGGGGTCACATGTCAGTAGCCAGATTTTCGTTCTCCTTCTAAAGTAAATAAAAAATGCCACGAAATTCCTTTGAAGGAAAATTATACATAACTGATCAACTAGCTGAAATTTAATACTCCTACTAATAAAAGGGCTCACTCTCTTATAGAAGCAAAATAACGTCTATATTCAAAACTTGACAAAATGAGAAGTAGGTATTTCAGCTATCTATAAACATCTAAAACAAACTAATCTAACATTTCAACGTTGAGCAATGACGATGCTGCTAATAGAAAAAGATGAAAGAAACGAGAGAGAAACTTGTCTAACATTAGGTGGGTATGAGTTCATCATGCTCAGGAGATATCTGCATCAGAAACAGAGCAATGACAACGGCAAACAACAGCAGCTGTACGAAAAAACACAAACTGTACTTGCAGACTTTCTTCTGTAGCTTTATCTTTTCATCAGTGCTTGCTAACTCTTCGCAGTAACTTTCCAACTTCTCAGCTTGTGTTTTGAGCAATGCAGCCTTTGCTTCAGCATCTCCTAGCACATGCACCATCTGTGCTTGTTCTAAAGCTAAGGCCTTCTGTTCTTCCAAGAGGGTAAGTTGATCCACTGCTGCACTTTTCAACTTTTCGGCTGTCATTGATATTGTCAAATACTGAACTTCAGCTTCAATTTTCTGTCTGAAGGAACCCTCCAACTCACTTTCAATAGTCTCTGCTTCACTATTTGAGCTACAACCTAAAATGGCTTCAAGTTCAGTAATTCTTGCTTCCTTGGATTTAACCAGGTCAGCTGCCTTCTGAACCTTGTCTTGCAACAGAAATATATTCTGCTTTAGGCTAAACACTTCAGACTCCAAAGAGTTGAGAGAATGTTGAGCACCATCCCTGGGCTGGGACAGCACAGATGTGCTTGGTCTAGGGAAATCTGAGTCATCTGAAGGTATACCAACATCCTCAAGCGAATGACCAAAGTTATTGTCTTTCCCGATTTCTTTGAATTTCTGAATTTCTGTGGAGAAAGCACAACAACAAAATTAGTCCCAATTGCATGGATTATAACAAATTCAACGTGTTTTTTAAGAATGTTTTATGATTTATCTGATTAAACTAGGCAAACAGGCGAGGAAAGCTCAAGTAATATGCCTGTGAACCACCAAAAATCAATGATATACTGATGCAGTAAACGGGTCGGTAAGAACTCTTTCAGCATAGTAAAAGCAAATGGCATAGTAAAGCACTAAAGCTCATCCAAAAAAAAGAAAAATTTCCAGAAAAGGAACTGGTCAACTACTTCAAATGATATAATATGTACTTCCCTTTTAATGTGCTTCTGAGGTCAAACAGGACCAACACCGATAACCAAGTATCCTTATACGTAAATGGTAAGAGATTATTAAACTGGGAATGCAAAGAACCTAAGCATGTCCATCTAATGCTTCAAAACCAAGAAACAATGTTTTATATTTTACCAAGACTCTCAACCTCACATAAAATGACTTTTGCTTCCCTGTAATTTGTTCCATCTACAGTCTTCTGTAAAGGAAAACTTTTGGGTGGTTCGTACAACAAAATACCACTCTGTAATGTGCCCCAAATGTGATGACGATGACTCTCTTTCCTGCGAGGCTAGCTTACTACACTGGCAGGTCAGCTCTGAATAACAAATTCAGCAATAAGCTTAATTCTTCCAAAATAAAGGGAGGTCGGATTATTATCCTAATTTTATTTTCTCATAGTCAGAAATTAAATTCTTCAAATTACAATCTCTAACGCCCCAAGAACATACTATAGCAGGTAAAACAGATATAAATGAAAGGTCAGATATAAAAGCAAGTTGAGCATACATGTGTAAGAGGGAAAGTCAGAGAAGGAAGTGGTATCGAGTCCAGACAGATACATAAAGATATAAGCTTACATAGACTGTTTCCAATTAACATGAGATTGAACTTTATCAATGGTTTGTTAGACATGCTTTAAGTTAAAAATGGCCTCTGTATCAGTAAATACATACTCAACAAGATCCACTATTGCTACCAGAAATATATGAAATAGTAACACCTTCACAATATAATCCTGAAGTTATTATACCAAACAATAACTTTAAAGAACAAGTAAATTGCAAAATACATGACATTAGGCACATAAAAGCTGCTTTTAGAAAAGAATGGAACAAGATGGTCTGAGATGCATACACATTACAGCATGATAACCAAATATAAATGATCTTGAAGAGGAGAAAGCATAGCCAATCTCCAAATAATTCTTTAGGCATATGTACATTATAAGGATTATGAATGCTGCCTCCTAAAAAAGATTCACTGACTAATAGACTTGACGTTATTGTTCCTACAATGAAGCTAGCATATATTTCTTGAGTGACACCCAAATAGGAAGTGTCAAACATAAGTACCATCGTCTTAGCATATTGATCCAACTAGAGAGACACCGCATTGTACAACATACAGACAGAATATGCAAAGTAGAACAAATTTATGAGGCAAATCATGATTTACATTGATATTTATCATTTAAGCAAAAGTAGAATTGAAATGTTCTAGAAGAACTAAGAAGGTACCTTGAGCAAGGGCTCCTTGAGCAGCCTGCAAGCTGGAGATAGATTTCATCAGAGGATCGTGATCAGTGGATGAATCATGATTCTCACTCCTCTCTTCCTTAACCTCCCACGGAGATTCAGCAGCTAGATCTTCTTGTGACACATTTTCAGACTCCCTATCATTTCCTCTCTCAAGACCAGCCCGAAGTTCCTCACCAATTGGTCTTTCTCTATCCTGAGCTTCATCACTGGATTCTCCATCGTAAGTCATTGATCTTTCACCTTTTGTACCATTACTCGTAACATAGTTACCCTGCATAAAGATAAAATTAGAACTTCGCGAGTCAGATTCCATGCTGGAATGAGAGTTTTCCTTCTCGATTTTGACCCTTTCTCCTCTAGGCTTTTTACTAGTTTCAGCCCGACCTTTTCCCTGATGAGGTTTCTGAGCTGATGTGCTCAAGCTCTTCCCACTCAAACTCTTCAACCAATGTTTGTCAGATGGATAACCAAGGGGCACAGGTGCTTCATACCTTGCCTTTGGAGCACTAGCTGCAGTTGAAGACCTACTACTTCGATCCTCGCTGTTCTCTGATTCCGATACAGCATTGAAAATTGGCCCAATAGAACCAGAGTCACCAATTACACCAAAGCCATCAACTAGACCTCTATTGTTCTGGAATACAGCATTCGTAGATGAAACAGATCCATCACTTTTTTGGATCCTTCCAGCAGAAAAATTTACAGGTTTTTCCAAATTAGCAACTTCACCCGCCAAACCCCGTTTCAACAGCTTATCACTGTTTACACTACTATCCCCATCCTGGCGCCGTGCATCCCTCTTCATCCTTTTCCATTTCTTCAACCCGAACCCTCTAGTTGTTGGAGAGGATTTCACCGCGGGAGTCGAATTATCCTCAACCTCCTTAATTTCAATTCCCTTTCCTTTTACATCCTCCAAATTATTATTACTACAATTATCTCCTGGAGGACTAGACCCATTACTACTTTCTACCTTGCTTTGATTACCACTATCAAATCTTGACGGTGTGGTCATTTCTTCATTATCCTGAACCGATTTACTAGCTGAATTTTGATCATCCAAGTCCATCATCAAACACAAATATATATATATTAAATTAAACCTTTTTTACAAACGAAGATCAAGATCGAGAACAAAGAACCATCATTCCAGCTCACGATGAACAATTCAGATAACATCAATCATGATTGGTTGGACAATTTGCAGCTTGAAAAATCATCACAGGGAACAAAATTGAATTGGTTCATTGTAAATAGGAAATGGAGAAGTAACTGAACGTACCTTTTCGTTCATTATTGTGTTAGATTTCCAGAAGATTTTGATGAATTCGAAGAGAATGGAATTACAGAAACCCTAGAATTCGGCACGCATTTGGGAAATCTATAGCCGCCGGAACTGGTAGAACTAAATTTATTGTTTTTAGCTAATAATTCGAATTCGCTGGGAAAAGTCTTATTTTAGAAATAAATAAAAAGCACTGTTCAAAACTTACTTAAATTAATGTCTATTTAATATTTTATGATTATTTTTAATGATTATTCTGAATAAAAACATAAATATAATCACGTTCTTTAATTTAATTTCAATCAACAGCTATATTCTCTAACTTAAAGGTCACATTAAATTTATATAAAATTAAACGAATAGAAACATGCAATTGTCTTAATAATTTATATTGTATATGAGAATTTGCATCATGTATGGCATTCTACTTAATAATTGATTCAACTTAATATAAATTTAAATCCATTCGTATACATCTAAAAATCAGAGAAACATAAAAATATTTACGA
>DF358290.1:34057-74105 GCA_000787875.1 Solanum virginianum
TGTGATTTTTAATTTTTAATTTTCAATGTTTGAGCAATTAAATTCTAAAAAAAATAACATTCTTAAAAGAAAATACGAAAAATAAATTTTGTATATGTCATGTTGTTTCTCTCCCCCCCGCCCTACCTCCAACTAGCCAACTTGCCCCCAACCCCGCTTTCCTACCCCCAACTTGCCCCACCTGTTCCATCATTCAATTTTGAGTGTGTATAAATAAATATTTAAATTTATATAGTATTAAATAAGTAAACATATGTCTGACATGATATTTTGCGTCCTATATGTCTTATATATATTATATCATACAGAACACATGTATTTGCTTATTCAATTTTATATAAACCTAAATATATTCTTGAAAGTTTGACAACATATACATTCAGTAAAATCAAATTATAAAACACATCTATGTATTACGCGGATATAAATCAAAGGACATCCTGGTCATGTTCACATATTATTATTGCTATTGGTATTAAGGGACCCATGTTTTCCACCCAAAAACATGTTTCACCAGTCATCTGTTTTGTCATTTTTTTCCATCTTTTGTTTTACTTTTGACTAAGTGTGTAAAGGGACAACCACATATTTGGTCGTACACACTATCATAATTTTCTTGCAATCTTGTAACGGCTATTTATTTTTCTTTTATTTCTTGCTAAATATATTATTATTATTATTATAATGTTTTGTGTGTCCATTTCATATGTAACAAACCCTACGTACGTAACTTAGGACTTTTCCCACAAATTTGGATTATTATATGATTCTAGTACTAGTTCCCATTATTTTCATCATACCAATATTATACATTTTCTAAGGTAAACAACGTAAAATATATTTTGTTACAAATTTAAAGTAGAATTGATTTTATAGGCTGCTTACAATATTTTTTGATTTTATATATTCTTTTTTATACCTAAGAGATCTTCGTTCATCGAAAATTCACGAAGATGATTATATGCAATAGTAAAAACCCTAGTAGCACCTTTGGGATAGTTTTAGCTAATATTAAATTTGGATTAATGGATACATATGAACCTGTATTTTCAACATGAAATATAGTAAAGTACAATAGATTAAGTCGTAAAAATTAAGATATTAAACGCATCAAATCATGAAACTGCCTCTATTTACCATCTTATAAGAAACAGAAAAAGGCATAAAAGGATGTCTATGAGTTTTAACTTTTTTTTACCTGCATGAAATAATACAAATGCACCAAGTACACATAAAACACAACAAGAAGAACAAAAAATAACTATTATGCTCCCCTCACCCCACTAAACCCCACCACCCCAACCCTCAATATTTTTAACTATATTTCTCGAACGTTTCAAAAATATTGTTGCGCCTCAATCTGTCAAGTTCTAAAAAATGCATGATTTTTTGAGGAACCAGACTCACACCCAATGATCTTTTTGAAGAATCCAAGCCATGTCACTTTTAACTATCTCATACTTTCTCTTTTCTTACCACAAGAAATATAGAGATATCACTAAACATATTTATTGTGATCTAAAGCATAGATATTTGATGATGAAAATTGAAGATATATATTATGTTGTTTCACCATCAAACGTGCAAATGCTGAGAGAAGTGAATGCAGGTCACATCAAATATAGCCATGCAACTAGACAAGAATACATCAGTCAGTGACAAAATCAAAATTTTTGATAAAATAATCAGGTTTAACATATATGTCAAAAAAAGTAATTTTGAACTATAAAGTATGAAGTGTGTTCAATTGACCACCCTTCACTTAATTATATGGTAACACCATTGCATCAAACCTATTTATCTAAAACCACTAGTATGACAATAGTTTTATCATCCTAAAAGACACGATATTGCTCCGACTTGAACTCTTCAATAATGCTGACAGGTGCATATCAGATACTCCAAAAGTACATACCATTTAAAGATCTGATATGAGCGCGAAAACATTTTTGAAGAGTTTGAGCAGTACGCTAAAAGAGCATCATTAGTATATGACCATTATATTAGAAGCAAAGCAATATCCTTTAAGCTAGAAAGGAGAGATGTTAAGGAAAAACCAATTTGGAAGTTCATATCCTTTGGAACTACTCATTATTTGAAGACTTAATATACATTAGACACTCCAGGGAACTTTCAACTGGCCTCAGTAATGAAACTGCTTTATATATATATCTATGGAACTTTCAGTACTTTTTCGAATAAACATCAAACGCTATGAAAGCGAAAACCCAAACTAGAAAAACTCATCTGCTCAACTTTGCCGCATTTTCTTTTGTCAGTCAAGAGAGTAAACAGCCATGTAAAAGGTGATTTCTTGGTTATGAAAAGCCTGGAGAATAATATAAAGGTGATCTAAAAGGACCTGTAGGTGATGAGGAGGCCGAGAAAGAGCTTGGATGAACTAAACTACAACCGTCTGGATTGACATTCCACGTCTTAGCAGGAATCTCGTTCACTTGAGTAGGCAAATTTGCATTCTGAACTCCAGATCCACCAGGCTGTCTATTGTCACAGAGATCTACAAACCTTGAGGTATAGCCCGCGCTAATCTGCATTTTCCCCGTGATTGTGGTGTATGGAGAATTATCGTTTTCTGGAGAATCATCAATTACAATAATTTCTCTGACAGCATTCTTCCCAACTGAAGTTGCATTCTGCCAATGAGAGATGGGAGGTGCTACAAACTTCTTCATATCACATGTCTCGTTTGGTCCATTTCGCATAGTATGTAAATTGCACCCACCAAAATAGTCTTGTCTGCCAAAGGAGGAACCCGTCAATCCACCGCCACTACTCTTACGAGAAAAAGAGGCTGGAGATGTAGGGGATAGCTGTACTTGTGGCCTTGAGTAACTGTCATGACTCTTGAAACCATTCAACGATCTGACATCAAGATGCTGCACTGGATCACCACTTTGAGGCAAGTGAGAGACAAGACGATTATGCACATCCACCTGATGGAAGGAGTTGAGATCCTCATTACGAAGTCTAGTGTTTGCCAGGTCATTCATGGAATTTGATTGGGATGATCTTTTCGATGGAGAATCTTCATCTTTGTTGATGACCATTAAGTCCTTTCCCATCAGCCTGAGAACTGGATTAGAAGCAGATGGACTAAAAGACTCGGAATCACGAGTTGGAAGCTTGAACTCGGAATCAGCAGAAATACCAAATAGAGTATGTCCCGTGGCCGATGATCTAGTGGGGGCATTTGTTTCAGGTCCTGAACTTGAGTCACTGAGAGAAAACGAGTTGCTCTTCAATATGATGTTATTAGGTCTGGTGAGTGAATCACGGCTCAACTGATTCTCACTGGCAGGAAAAAGGGAAGGGACAATGGCCCGTCGCTGTAACAGCTGCGACTCTTCATGATTCAAAGTAAACCCTTGAGATGCTCCACCTTCTTTCCTGACACAACAACATGGCTTATCATTTGTAAATCTGAAAGTTCCTTTTCCAGGAAATAACGTATTTGCATTAAATTTGTCCAGTCCATCTTTATCATTTCCTGTATTTGCTGTCTGACGCAGTGTGACAGAATTTTCCACCAGAAGATCAACAGTGTTGCCAGAAAAGCAAGACCTGTTATCTTCCCAGCCAGTGTGGCATTTAAGCATTGAATCCCTTCCACCGTCATACAAATTCCCCGAATATCTTGAGCCAGTTCTAGCCATAGTTGAGTTGGAAACTGTTGATGCAGCAGATGTAGGCGAACCAGAAGAATCCTGATCAACGAATTCGGGATGATCTGCAGAAGATTGAATTCTGCTGCTGGTTAATGTTGAACTCCCATGAAGGTCTTCTGAGCTCATACGACCAGGACTAGGTAAGAAGGATCCCGGTGGTCCTGGTATGGGAATTGGATCAACGTCCAAAAAGTAATTCCCTTGCCCATCGTCTTTAGATCCTAATTCAGTAATATCATGCACATTGCCATCAATCATCCCCTCAACACCTAAAATAGGATCTTGTGAGCATGCTGCAGCTTTGTCTCCAAGAAAAGATCCTTTGTACTCTTCACTAAACAATTGTGAATTGCAATGAGACCTAGCAGGCCCAGACATCTCATCAGATCCAGCATCCATAGGCTTGCTAAAACTCATAAAATCTCCACTCACAACAAATTCAGAGACAACTGGATCCATAGTCTTATCACTCTGACTTTGATGATTCGCTTTCGCAGATCCCATAGCATCAGATGCACCTGCTAAACTGCTATCTGTTTCATTATCAGAATGGGTCTCAGCTGCGGATTGTGAGCTCTTCAAGCCCAGAGTGTCTTCCACATTAGAGGCCATAATTCCCTCTCTATTTTTCCTGATGCTTGGAACTTCAGATCTTTTAACAATCACCCTATCACAGCTCTTGCCCTCTTGAATTTTTGTTTCGCTGAGATTTCCTCTTAAACAATGTTTCTCTCCTTCAGTCTGGCAAACTTCAGCTTCTTCAGATTCTGAGCTTAAGCTCATGCTAGGCCTCTTAAAGGAAGCTGTTTTCCACTTCAAATTATATTTAACACCACGAGCAGGCCCTTCACTGACAGACGAAAGGTTCTTCCTCAATGATGACAGTTTCCTCGCACTTGAGGAGACTGATTGATGAGGGGTGGACTGTTCACAATTGATCTCAGAGTTATCTGTGTTTCTACCAACCCTCATATTTTTCACAGGAAGTGCATGATCTATAGTTATTTTTGGACGATTGTTTACAGAATGGCCATCTAGCTTCAAATGCTTTCCTTTGCACCTTTGTAACACTAGGGATCTCTTCTTGTTAGATGGGAGTGGAGATTGAGACGATGGAAAATCCACTTTCTTTTGCAGAAAACGCGGTTCCTCGCTATGTTCATCTTGAAGCTGATCAAGTCGCATATTCCCCATTCTTTGGCTACTCTCAGGCAAACAAACAGATGATCTTGGAGATTTCACAAGACAGCTTCTCTTTTTAAATGAATCAGTCCGAGGCAGCACATCATTGTCACTTTGCACACCAGTTGATATATCACCTCCAGAAAGCTGATGGTTGTCCTTATCACTGGTCTTCCTTGTGAGGCCAGTTCTCTTTGAACATGCCCATTGTTTTATGGTTCCCAATCCATTTGATATCATCTGGTCTGCAGACCTGAGATGCTTATTTCGGCAGTCCACTTTGTCAACATTTTCTCTTGGAGAAAAGGTGCTCTCTTGACGACTCTTAATCTGTTCATAAAATATTTAGCACCTTAGTTCTAAGAAAATTATTACTTATTACATACTCGGACTGCTAATTGGTAGAAGACCAAAATAATTTTGATAAAAGATAAACGAAGTAAGATAGCAGCTTGTAAATCCAAGATATTGAAACCACCATGGTTTAGTTCTCAAAATAAGCAAAAACTGTCTGCACCCGTTTCAAGTGAAACCGGCCCCTCCTTTCCAACAAATTACTAAAACAATCATGAAATTAAGCGAACATGAAGGCCAAAATACAGAAAAAGAAATATAACAGAAATTTAACATTGCTTTTCCTATTGTTTTATTTTCCATCCTAAAATTTTTCAGCTTCATGACTGCACTATAATGTTACAGTTACGGAAGAAATGAAATTTTTAAAGATGACATACAATGTTCTTGATTGAAAAAAGGGTTTCAAGAACAAAGCCAAAGCTGAGGAAACTTCTTTATATCCAGGATAAGAAAAAACATACCTTGGGACAGTGACCTGGCTTGGACAAGCAAAACCTTTTAGTATGAGAAGCAGATTTCAGAAGCTTGTGATGTTTCTTTCTTTTCTTTGTCAAAATGTTGCTTCTTCTATCTCCATCTGCCATTTTTTTCTGGAGAGGATCATTAACCGGCTTTGATGATGGTAGCTGCTCATCGTTAAACTTGGACAGAATTCGAAGCTTTGTGCCATTGGCATCAATATAAACAGCACCTTCACTAGCAGTGCATTCAAGGTTCACAGGAGGAGGTTTGTCCAGTTTCTCAACAGTAGGTACCTCATCGATCTCTCGAACAGATGAAGTCGGGTTTAAGGCCCAGTTGGTTCCATTCCTCCTATCAAGATCCTCCAGTGTACAGCTCTTAGCCGTTAAATAAATATCCACCATCAATCTCATTTTCCTTGGCTTTATCCTGTGCTTAATCACCTTAGGATTTGCGGTCCACTTGACTGTTGATGACTCTCCAGAGAGACATTGATCAATGTGAGCATTCAACGTGGTGTTTGATGAGGACGTGAAAGTCTTGCAAACTGGACATACTTTCGACGCCATTGCCTCGGACACCATGAAATTGTTTGTGGTAGTGTCTGCCTCTTCTATGTTCCGATCTGTAACGTTGCCAAATTTGACCATTAATCTGCACTTTTTCGCTGATTGTTGTACTGTGCTCCCGCTCTTGTTTGACATGGAAGGTTTCTTGACCATAGGTTCCAGCAAATTAACAGCTTCTGCTCCTGAGCAAGGATTTCTTGTTTCAGCTGTTGGAAGTGAATCAATCTCAGAACAAGACCGACTGGTTTTCGTTGACCGAGACACCTTCTCTCTATCAGATCCACTTGAATTGGTATTTCTACAATCCACAGCTAGTTTTGGCATACATATTCTACCACTGCTAGAACTAGTGGACACAGGATCATCATCTAGTTCAACATGTTTCTCCTCTAAAGTGACTATATTGTCCTTGTCAGTCAAACGATTATCTACAGCACATCCCTTAACAGATTGGAAAGGAGGTAACAAATCAGTCGCCGTGGCATGCTTCAAACAAAGCTGCAAATTTTCCTGAGAAAATGGCCAATTGGTCTTGATGTCCTTTCTCCTGGTTCTGAAAACATAATCCCTACAAGATAACACAAAACATTTATATCATATGTCAATAACCTCAAAACAAAGTATCAAAAGGAACCCCCACAACAAAAGAAAGCAACAAACTTGAATTGCTTACTATATCACATGAGAAAGAACCATCATAAAACTCATCACGTACACATTCACATATGTATACCATAAATATAGTTACATGAAATCTCAACCAAGACTAGGAGTAAAAGACAACAACCTAAAAAAGACTAATTTTTTTTGTTTCCCAAAATCAAAAATCAATGAGAAACAGTGGATCTGACTAACAAAAAGAAAATTCCCCAGATGACCAAAAAACCCCTTTCAACAGTAAAACATTGAAGAAGTGACTAGAAACAAAAAACCCATACAAGGCAGAAGCAGAGTCTTTCTCTTTTTTACCTTATTGAGAATTTGTTGTTTTTGTTGTCATCAAGGTCAGAGTTGGACAGATCTACTAACTTGTTATCAGAAGAAGGCCTTTCATCACTACTACTACTTTTCAGTAGAGAGATATGACAAGGATCTGGTGGAATGTTTTCAATGGATAACATCTGCTGATAAAATTCTCCCTTCTTCTTCTTCTTGTGCTGTCTTCCCAACAGTCACAAGAACTGCTGCTGCTGCTACTGTAGCAATATTTTCCAAGACTAGTACTTAGTCTTATCTCCTTATTATACTTAGCCTTCAGCATAACAGTAGCCTAAAGGCCTCTCCACACACAAAAAATAATATTAATACTTACTGTTAACACAACAAAACCCCACCACCACCAACATCTCCAACAACAAAGATTTACCCTTTCTTCATTAAAATCATCCTGCAAAGATTAAAAACAGAAGATCAAGAAAGACGCACAAAGATTAAAGGGTCATACAACAAGTACAATGTTATTTTATGTGTTTTGAAGTAAATCTGAAGCATCTATTTATGTTGAATCATCTTTAAAAGACAAGTAGAACAAGAAAAGAACCAATTTTGGGAAAGAAAGAAACCCACAAGCAAAGATGTAAAGACAGATCAAGACTCATGTATTGTTATTTTATGTGGACAAAAGACCAGGAAAAAGGTGCATAAAATTTATCAAGTTTTGCTTATTGGATAACAACTAAGCACTAATAACACTCCAAAAATCAAGACCAAACAAAGTAAATCTAGATGGGGGTTTAATTAATTTTAACAACAAAAGAGATAAATTTTTTTCAAAGTTTTGCTAGATACAATGAACCACATAAAAACTTGAGTCTTTTGGTCAAGGGTGTAGTAGAAAACTGAACAAGAAATCAAAAGGGCATTGAAGTTTGAGAGAAATGAAGAAACCCCTGAAATCAAAATTAAATCTTTTTTGGTTTGGTCTCACAATGAACAGTAGAGTTTATGACCAAAGTTCAAAACTTTTAGCAAAAATCCAGATTTGCTTGCTTTGATCAAAGAAAATTCCAAAAGAGCTAAAACTCCCTAAAAATATTGAAGCAAAAACCCAAACAGATCATGAAATCACAAGAAATCTCAGTATTCAAACCTCATCTAGCTAGTACCTCAAACACCAGCTCAAAAAAAGAGTACTCAAATCCAAGAAAAAAACCAGATGTACATAAACAACAAAAAGAGATCACCCAAGAGAGGAAACAAGCAAATAATGGAAAAAGATCAAGTGGGTGTGAGAAAAACCCACCAAAAAGAAAGAAAAATACAATCTTTAGTTGGTTTTCAAGACTAAAAATGAGAACTTTCAAAATGAATGGAAAAAAAATGACAAAAAATTATACCAAAAGTATTAGCAGAAGTAGTAGCAGTACTGAGGGGGGTCTGGTTGATCGAGAGGAGAGTAGAGAAGATGAGAGAGTTGATGAGAAAAGAGCACCACCCACTCACACATCAAAAGAGGGCATCAGGTTCTTCTCTCCACCAAAAAGCAGGTTTGGCCAATTAATCACACCCCCACACCCAGCCCACCCCCCAATTCCCCACTCTAGAAATAGGAAAAGGGTGGATTTTTTTTCTTACTACTTTTCTTTGGTTTCAAATTATAATTTGACTTGCATAGTAAAATGAAAAAAAATGAGTTTTTCAACACATACAATGAAGAGATCATTTGGTTAGTTATAAATAAATAATAATGATAATATATTAAGTGAAATCTTATAAATAAAATTTAGAGAAAATAAAATATATAGAGATTTTATCACTATCTCGTAGAAGTAGAAGGTTATTTTTGAAAGACAGGTCATTTGGTTAGTTATGTGCTAAAATTAGCATCAATATATAATTTTTATATAAAATAATAATCTTTTATTTTATTTTATGTGTTTTAGTTGAGTCAGAAATTCATCAAAAGCAGAATTTTATCTTCATTAGAAATAAGATTATATATATAATCTTCTCAAATCTTATTTATGAGATTATATTAAATATAATATCTAGCTTATCAAATTAAAACATCTTTTAAATCATTTAATCTTATATATTAGTGTTATGTGGAATGTAGGATTTAAAAGCTTTGGCCATATATTTATTGATAAAAATAATTATCAATAGTGTTTGGTTTACACTTGACAATAGGGAATAAGAGTAATATCTACACTTAGTTATACATAAAATAATAATATATTCGATAAAATTCTACTTAGGCTTAGTTATATATAAATCTTTGTATTATTTCATGTGAATAAAATTGACTATTTAAATAATACTTTAAGAGAGTTTATATATTTTGAATTTAAGATGGAGTAAATATTTTTAATCTTTTAAAAATTTTGTATTTAAAGTAAAAAAGAAAAAAAAATAGGAGATATTGGTGTTACTCTACAAAGCTGTCCTATATATACCTACCCCCTAATTTTGGAGAGGGGGTGGGGGCCTTCTTTGATTTTATTTTTATTTATTTGTTGTGAATTGTTTATTGTTGATATTTTTTTTGTTCATCATGTTTGTGCTAGAATGTCAGTTTTGGCCCCACAATTTTCATGAAATTACACACCGCTACACTCCCTTTTTCCAATTGCCAACTTCACTACACGACAACTTTTTTTTTCTCTCTCTCTCTTTGTTATTTGATGATGACATTCAACTTGTACTAGTCTTTTGTTGTTGCTTTTCAATTCTATCACCTCACTTTTACCCTTCTTTTCCTCTTAATTACCTCCTTGTACTTTGGGTGAAGTTTTATGTTTATTTATTTATGGGCCACACTATTCTTAATGTGATGTTATGTTTAAATGGTATAGTATAAATTGAGACGAGAGAATTATTAATTATTTGTGGTTGATAAGTGGTATTACACTCTATTTTGGATGGTTATTATGTATTCTTTTATAATATATCATATACATTCTACTCTATAAGAGGGGATCCAACTGCTCTAGATCTCATATAGATCTTGCACCACTTTCTAGCGGTGCCTCTGAGCTGAAGATTGACAAATCTAACACCCCGAGGATCAACTAGGCCAACTGCCTCCAACATCTCGTGGCATAAAGTTAAAAACTCATAAGTATCTTCACATTTAATCATATTGTACATTTTTTTGTAATGAATACAATGTTTGAATAGGTTGTATCATTCTATATCATTATATAATGTCATATATCAATAATTTAAATGATAACTTTATGAAAAGTGAGATACGGAGTAAAGCAACTATGAAAAGACAGGAGACAGTGTAAAAAATAAAATAAAATTATCAAATAATAAATAAAAATAAAATATCAAGATAATTATAGTGCAATAAACTTTAATAACAATCAAAACAAATCTACAACTGATAACAACCATCGAAACAAGATATTAAGATATCGATTGTTTGACCGTAGATTTTAAAGTAGATTTCAAATAGTAAAACTCTAAAAGCATTATTTAATTTGTTCACACTTACCCTTCTTCTCCTCTTAATTACCTCCTCCTTTGGGTGAAGTTTCATTTTAATTTACATGGCATGTTATTTGTTAAATTAAACAGTATCATATAAATTAAAATAAAAGAATTATTAATTATTTATTGTGGATAAATAGTATTTAAGTGTCACATGTTTGGTCATAATTTTCATAGATTTCAAATATTGAAAATATTGTTTGTTTATGACATTTCTCCCAAAACTAACTCAAACTAATTTTTGGGAAAATTTCATTTTCATTTGCATAAATATTTATGAATTTTTATATAATTAAACCATAAATTTAATAAATTATATATAATTAATTAATATTCTATAATAAAGTTAGATACAAAAATGTATCATATGAATTAATGTAAACATCAAGTTGGTGGTAAGTTGCAACTCTTTGTTGCTTGTAAACAACCATCTCATTGCTTGTTAGCTTCCTTATAATATTATAAAGCATTCATACTAGCAAGCATAATTTTATTTCTATTTTTTTTCATGAGTAAACACCAGGAAATTGAGTAAAAGTAATTGTACGTTACATAAAATAATATGACTTGGAATAATTCTAGTTACAAATTTTTATGCATATATCCTGACATGAGCGTGTCAAATAGTAAAAGTATGTTGTTTGCATTATATTTTTTTAAAAAAATAGAATTTCGTGTGAACGTAAGATGCTTTATGCGTTAAATTATCATTGATTATCATGAAAAATTATGATTTATTTTTTTAGTTAGCAACTCAATCTTAATTAATTACTAGATAAATTTTCTTTAATCATGATATATATAGAGTGTGATGCACATTGATTAAATATTCTATGTTTGATTTTATTGCGTAGAAAATTAAAAATACGTCATTTTTTTCCTTCGTTATATTTCTTGCAAGATTTGGTCTAGTCTTCCTAGGTGTACGTTCTTATTATTTTTTTTTTTTTGTTAAATAAATGCATTCGATTCTTGACAAGACATAATCAGTTTTCAACTTACCAAATATATGATTCTCAAAAACAAAAAAAAAATGTAGATCGTGAATTAAAATACGTATAAGGTTATAGTAAATAATCAAACATTGTTCTCTTTTTTCACACTAGTACTAGTATTAGAATTATTCTCATATTTTTTCATTCTTTGATTTTCCTCATACTATCTTTTGTCATTCTTCAAATTGCTTTAGAACGTTTAAATGAATCGAGGATCTATTAAAAATAAATATCTTAGCTCTATAAAGTATAGGATAAAATTTGTGTACTCATTATTCTTTTTGAACTGCACTTATAAAATTATACTACTAGATATGTTATTTTAGTTCTTAGGGGTTGTTTGGTGTGAAGGATAATACGAAATAGTCTCGATATTAAATTATAGTATCACTTAATTTATTGTTTAGTTGGCAAGTTTGGAATAACTGATCTCATAATTAATAATTAGTATCGGGATGAGTTATTCCTTCGCTTGGGTAGTATAGTAATTGTGGAATAACTTATCTGAAATAAAGTAGGTAAATGATAAATATATTCTTTTAAATCCTTTTTATACATTACTTTTCACATTTATAAAGTGTATTTTTTGTAAATAAATAATCTGTTCTTAAAATTTATACAATACATATTATTTAAAATATAACAAATCAAATACTTAATAAAAAATAATCTCATTATAACTTGTATTCAAACTAAGCGATTCCGAAAAGAAAAGAAAGTGAATTTCTTTGTTATTTTATAACAAAAAATACAGTTGCTTTCTTAATAATGATTAGTGCAAGTAGTAAGAAACCTAGACTTCTTTCCTCATGATAATATCACAAAAACTTTATAGAAATACAGCTTAATTGTAAGTTGCTCTCTTTAATTCCACAATTATAGCAAGTAGGCATCAATCCTTATCTAGTATTATTGGATTTATATAGGCATACTTTTTTTTATGAGAACCACATAAATAGATCTCCAAATAAAAGAAAGCACCCTTATATTTCTTAATAAATAAATTGATTATTTTAACATTGAGCATAAACTTATGCATAAAGAATTCATTAAAATTGTAATAAAAAATAAATGTAAATGTATAATTTTAAAATATTATAAGTTTAGTGCTAAAAACAATTAAATATTGAGCTCATAAAACTTAATCTTAGATCACATTTAATTATTTTTAGTGGAAAGTTATTTTTTAAAGTATTATTTCGTATTTAGTTCTTAGATGAATATATGATGGCCTACAATTTTTTATTTTTCATCACTAAGTGTGTCATCATTAAATTTGACTTTAAGTTTATTTAATTTTGTCATTTTTGTTTAGTTGCCAAACAAAACATTTGAGAAAATATTTCATGTTTGGGCATGAACAATTGTAACTTTTAAAAAGAAGAAGAAAATTTAATGTTATAAAACTATAGCAAGAAGAAGAAACTAACATAATTCATGAGTTTAGTATAATCTTTTTTTAAAAAAAATCTATTATGTACATTCCTATGTATAAACTCAATTATTACAACTAAAAATAATAATATTAATGAGAGTAGGTATATATGTCTTTCGACTTTTAAAGAAATTTAACATAAAGGCTCGTTAATCCCTTTAATTTGTTGACATCCTATATATTTAACAAGACCTTTAAGCAAAAAAAAAATATATTATTTGATATCTATATTATCGTTATGTGATTATTCAGAGATCATGATGAATTTAAATCGTATAAAAATAACTTTTTACAAGTAGAAATATAAGATAAAACTATATAGTAAAATTTCATGATCTAACCCTTTTCTAAACTCCATGAAAAAACAATTAATGAGGATTAAACTAATAATAATGGAACTTGTGAGTCTTCTTTGCACAAGTTTTAATATATGGAGAGGTATCATGTAAATATCTATAAAGAAGGGTATTTTACACAAAACTCGAGGGGTAGATTTTTTTCTATTTTTTTTATTTTATTGCACCACCGCCTCATAAACTAGATACTAATTTTTTTTTAAAATGATGAAAACATGAATGGCTTAACAACTTTTTAACACACCAAAAAAGTCTATATACAGCTGAACCTCCAATTAATTAATCCAAAATTTAAGGGAAAAAAAAAGAAATTTTGAAAAGGGTGCATATGGCAGATTATTTTAAGTCATGTTAAGTGTATTTGATACTTTAGTTTATAATAAATTATAAAGTAGGGTTTCTTTGGCTGCTAAATAAGAAGATGATGAAGAAGAAGAAAGGCTACCCCACAAAGAGGACAATTGACAATATTGCCAAAATATAATGTCCTGCCCCATCATACAAGTTATGTTAGAGACTTTTGTTTATACCAATGTCTTCTTGTCTCTACATTTCAACCTTACTATCCAATATGAAGTATATACCTTGGGGATAAAAATCATCGACCATTGTGGTGAGATAAAACTGACTAAAAGTACTTATTATGTATAGATCTTAGAAATTATTTTTGGAAGATCTTTGTACTAGATATAAAGTGAAAAGTAAATGATAATATATAAATACAGTATAAGTAATAAATTTAAGACAGACTATTTAATAGTTTCAGCTCAAATTACATGTTATGATTGTATTAAGAAATTTACTTAATTACAAATAAATAATATATTTTAAATTTGATAAGTAAAATAAGTTTTTGTTGAAATAACAAATACAGAGAGAATTATAATGTGGGGAATCAAATTCTCATCAATACAGTGGGAGTGTAGATAATCAACCAACTGGACTATGAAGATTGTCTAAATAAATATAAGTTGTGGTTCAGAATTCATAAACTTAAAATTTCGAGAACATAAAATATTTTACCTCCAAATGACATTTTTCCGCGCTAACAAGGATGGAAGCAACATTGTCGTTATAAATTTAACAAAATTTTGTATTTGTGTTAGAAGTTACAATGTATTTGTGATTAAAAACCCATAAATTAAGTTTCTTGATTTTATTTTTGAAACGTGAATTTAAATTAATCAAAATCTAAAAATAAATTATATATCCATACACTATCATATGACAAACTAAAAAAACTATAAATCATAAATTAAAGTCACACAAAATTAGCCAAAACCAACCCCACATATGGTCTAATGAAAAGAAATGGTATCTTCTTGATCACCACGCAAAGAAGAAAAGATAAAAAGTGTCAAATAAATACTAATGCACCAACCATATTATTTATGACAAGTCGAAAAAAAATTATTGGCATAACGCATGCGTATAATATAATGTTTACTTGATTTATTATACTCACTATCATTAATATTTAATTATTATGAGAAAAAACTTATGTGTTTAATTATATTACATGGAATTAATGGTGTAAAATGAGAATGTGTATATCAGCAATACGTGAATAAAAATTTAAATGTTTCGACTTAAAATTTTCAAGGCACTCGATCTGATAGTTAGGATTGTTTCAACTCTTTTGAAACCAACTAAAGATAAATGTAACATTGCATGAAATTCTAGATGATATGTATGTTAAATCAACTTTTGAATTTAACTTAATTTTGAAAAAAATTGTTCAAGTTATATAAGAAAGTCAAGATTTGATAATATGAGATTTTTTTCATTCGTCATAACCCTCCACATGTTTGGCTCTGTTTATAGGTCCCTACAACGTGTGACATGCATATGCCTGAACACTATGGATTCTTGTAGGGTGTGAACAATCTAATTATCTGGGAGTCAACATCTGAGAAGCTTGATTATGATAACATGTTAATGGGTTCATAGGTCTAACTCAATCGCCCTTAAGTCTAACGACTCAAAGGAGAAGGCTCGCACAAATTCATATAAGAATGCTCATGATTCTTTTCCGTCACTAATGTGAGATTCTTTTCATTCATCACGGAGAGAAATGTAGAACAAAAAATATTAGGTACAAAGAGTTGTGCAAATAAATTCATCAAAATTAGGCTCAACAGTACTTTTAGATCTTGAATCTCTAACTTATAACTTTATGTAGTAGAAACTAATAATTAAAACTCTTTATAAACACACACTTAATCAACGATGGAGAAGTGTAACTTTACTTTAATGCTTCCCATCTCCAAATCGATCTATCGATACCATTAAAAATAAAATATCATATCCATAAGGTTCGAAATCAAAATCTCATGCTCCATTAATATTTTTCCTTCAAAATTTACAATAAAGCTAATGTGTCTGATATCATTTTGTTTAAATTTGTAAGATTTTGAAAATAAGGCTAAATGTGTATTAATTTAATTGATATCATGGTCCATTTGTGGTCCAAATTACTTACTTAATAGGGTTGAACTAGTATGCTTAATACTAGACATAATAAACACATTGAAAAATCTGGAAATCTACATTTTACCCTTTGATTTAACTGAAGTACGTGGCATGCTCCTAGCCAAAAGATTATGTTTACCTTGTAGTACTAAAAATAAGATATTTATTTCTGAAAAAAGTTATAAAATTCATCAACAACAACAATAATATACTCAGTAGAATTCCACAAATGAGATCTGGAAAGAATAGGATGTACGCAGACCTTACCTCTACCTCATCAAATTCGTAATTCAAAAACTAGCTTCACGTTTACTATGCAATGATATATACATGTAACTTCCACATCATACTCCCACACCCCACGTTCATGGGAGGGCCAAAAAATATTATAGTAATAGTAGTCTATTAGTATAAATTATTAAAGAGAAACTTACAAAAATAATTATATTTTATGGGTTATGATATTTCTCTGGCTATATTTATTATAATTATTTTTAATAACTACCAGTTATATAAAAAAGAAATACAAAAATATGGGTAATTAATTTAGTGTTTTAATATTAGTATATACTATGTATAAGTTGTTAAGGAAAGTAGATAACCTTTTTTTTTAAATAGTAACAACAAATTACATTAATTAGGTTATCCCATTTTAAATTATTAATCTTCCCTTTATTAAATATTATTATACAATTTCAATTTTAAAACTAAATTTGCTTATGTTTAATTGCTTTCATTTTAGTCAAGCAAGTTGTATTTTATTTTTATTAGTAAAAATTGTTATTTTTTTTTATATCTAATGCATTAAAATCTCATGTTATATCTATTTATGTGTGATTTAATTGTTTTCATTTGATTCAAGCATCCTCCAAATGACATTTTTCCGCGCTAACAAGGATGGAAGCAACATTGTCGTTATAAATTTAACAAAATTTTGTATTTGTGTTAGAAGTTACAATGTATTTGTGATTAAAAACCCATAAATTGTGAAATATATCAAGTCTCATTTTATATTTAAATACAAAATGTATATGAATATAATTATCTAACAGTGGATTTCAAATACAAGCAAATACAAAAATTCAAACTATTGAAAAGTATACCTATGTGGAATGTATTTAGTACTTATCATTCAATTCAAAAGCATATGCTACATATTAGTATCTTTCAATATAAATACATAAGATATAAAATACAAATTGATGCAAATACATACATCTAACTACTTAAGGGCTTTATAAATGTTAAAGTGTGTTTGATACTCACCTTTCAATTGAAAAATAACATGAATACAAATATATAACAAGAAATAATACAATTGAATACATTGAATATTTTTCATACATAACTATAGTAATACCAATAAAATACAAGACAAATTGAAAAAAATATTCAAATGATAATCAGTAAGCTAGAGATCTTCCATGACAGATTGTTGCAGTATGAAAAGATTATTTAATTGAAATCAATTTTAGGTAGAAAATGAAAGTAGAATTGGTTTGATTTGAAATTATTAAAGAGAGAAAGTTGGGGGGAGGGGGGGAGAGGGGGAGGAGAGAAATTAAATATGACTGTACATTTTCTTGATATATATGGTAAGTGTATATATAATTAATATTTTGCTATAAAATTGATAATATAATTATGAATAATAATAATTTTAAACTATAGTTGAATATTCTAAATAATAGTATATATTTACTCTGTAGTGTAGTTTTTCCATTATGAAATTTTATTAAAGTCATTAATTCCTTAAACACCATTACAAAGCAAAGCCCAATTAGTCGTACATGTTTACCTAATTGAAAATGACTCAACCCTACATTATGTCATTTTAGTAATTTTAAGTCAAGACAACTAAAATAACATTTTTCTTGTTTGTTTAATTAGCCATAAAATAATTTGTAATGTCATTGCTCACCCGTATAAATATATAATTATGTATATCTCAATTATTTTATGAGACATAATGATTTTTTAATAAGGACGAAAAGGCAGAGACAGTTATATGAGGTTTAGCAAAATTCAATTTTGAATCAAATATCATTGTATAAATATAAAAAAATTGTATTCCTAAACTCATAAATTGAAAAAATTCTGACTTCGTGTATGCTCCTAACAGTTACCCGATAACCTTTTATTATTTCTGTCTAATCTGATCATAGTATTGTTTCTTAGTCTAGCACTATTATTATATTGGAATGAAGGTCGTCTATTATGGTACAAAGCTAGCAGGTTTAGTAAGGATAAAATGATGTCTTGCCTTGTGATATAGTAGGATTGTAGGATTAATCGTATCATTATATATTGTGTTATTATTGTCCGTCATTTATTTTGCTACTCGTATTGTATTTATGAGTTTCCAATAATTGCTTTCCACGATAGTCATTTTTGTATCTAGTATTTTATGCTTTCGAGGCTAATATATTTGCGTTGAGGATTTTCTGAAACGATCTCTCTATCTCTATGCGATAGTGATAAGGTTTGCATATATGTTACCCTCTTTAAATCTCATTTGTGAAATTTCACGATATATATATATATTTTTTAAACTTTTATATTTTGTCTTTGTTTTTTTTGTTTGGAAGAATGGAACAAACATCATTTACTATATGCACATTTGTAAGTCAAAATAATTGAAAGACTAGGCAGTCCTGTCTGACAGAAATATAATGTAATGTCACACTATGCCTGCTGGTTCAATTAATTTGAATTCCTTAGAATAGTTAAAAACTTCATACGGAGGTTGAGATTTATTAATTGATTTCACTTGACAAAATTAGATTAAAAGACAATCGACTTGCTCTGACTAAATCTGGATTACAGATTTGTTAAGCAATACCTTAAATTAATTAGATTCCTTTGGTCACATCATCAAAATGAACCACCATAGCATATAAAAAAAATGTACATATAAAAGGACAGAATAATATTCAGCAGAAACATGCTGCGCATGTTCTGCTGGCTAACTATAAATGCAAAATAAAATCAACGTGTAAGAAAATTTAAGAAAATATTTATCGTTTATAGTTATATAATTTTAGTATATGTATAATTTGCTTTTAATATATAATATAGACTTCTTTTTTTAAATCAAAACAAGCTTAATGTATTTTATGACACTTATAATATATCAATATTGCATGCAAAATTATTTCTTATACATAATATAACACATCTATATTATATATATACATAATTTATTTTTAATCGAAACAAATAAAATGCGTAATAATATGTATATTACATGTATAATTCACTTTTAATACATAATACAATTGCCATAGATGGTAAATATTTTCTACACGTGATATACCTAGACAGTAAATAAAAACTATATATAAAAACAGTAAATATTTTTATAAAAGGAACTCAAAAAGATGATTATGCCTATGTAATTTTAGGTTTTGAGTCTAATTCACGCTTTCAAAACTTGTTCAAAGAGTGGAGGATGGTCCACATTCCATAAGAAGTCCACCCATCTCATTAATTACTAATATGTAGTTCTTTGTCATTCTTCAACGAAATGAGTTGTGTTTTAACGTGTATTTTAATTGAAAAAATAAATAAATTATTTTGTGAATGAAAGTCCCAAAAATCCAAAAATCGATCTTAGCATTATATGATCAAATTTCATAAGCAATATAAATATTTGAAGATAATTTTTTAAAATCTATGATTAAATGCTAACTAAGGAGAAGAACAGTCTTTTGTATAAACCATTTTTTTAAAAAAATTAAAATATAAACCATCTTCTAAGGAATAACAAACTACATTCATTTAAAAGGAGATTGAAGCAAAATTCCTCCCCGATCTAAAGGAGTTAAAAGGAGGGGGCAAGATGAGTATAACAACTTATTCGAGCTAAACAGAATTTTTTATAAAAATATCATGTTATTTCAAACCATAAAAAAGAACATCTCTAAAAGCAAAATTCAAACTTATGGCAGGGAGAAATTAAAAAAAACATAGATCAACGAAAAATACTATACTTAGTTTTTTAAAATTGGAGTACTAGATTTGTAATTGTTTTTCTAATGTTTAATTGAAATATAGTACTTAAGTATTAAAAATATAAATTGATAAAAGTTTCTTGGTCAATGATAGGGATATTTTGGGGATTAACCGCACTTTGTCCTCCACTTCCCGTCGTTAGAAAGTCGTCAATAACCCGACATCGATAGCGACGACGACAAGTTAACCTGAAGAGAGGAAACTTGTTAAATTCGCACCCAATTTCGTAATGCATGCTGCTGGAATCGCCGGTAATACACCGACGAAAAGCCGATGAAAAATTCGTCAGAAATGGCGGGAGGGGAGTACGGGGATCGCAACGTTTTGTTACGTTCTAATTCATCGGCGTCGGAAGGCGATTTGGAGAGCCAGTCTTCGCCGAGGAGAGCGAATACCAGAAGCATTACGGATCTATTGAAGCGATTAGATAGAGGATTTTCGGGTCGACGATCGTCTGATTTAAAGCAGCGATCGGATAGGGAGCACCACCACTCCTCGTCGCGTTCGCCTTCGCCTTCTAATCGGAGAGGTGCTTCATCTACTGCGGATGAAATTCTAGGTGATAGTGCTCCGCCGGAATGGGCGATGTTGCTTGTTGGATGCCTCCTTGGCCTTGCTACGGGACTTTGTGTTGCCGGGTTCAATCGAGGGGTTAGTTTCAGCTTATAGCTTGCATTTTCGTTAAAGCTTATTTTTGCTACAATTACTGGACGATTTACCTGGATTTATTCCTTCTTGCCTATGTTAGCGATTAGTTATTTCATTTTTATTTCCGTAATTTTTCATTTCGCGCATAATATTGATTGATCATAAGATGCATAGTGTGGAGATTTTGTTGAGTTGGCTTCAGCTAGATGCTATCAGTTAATCACTCGATTACACCTCGTGGTAAACTAGTGGGGTGGAGGAATAATATATTTCAGTCCGTTTTCGGTGCAATTGTATGTGCAGTTTATAATCTAAAGCAAATTAGGGTTTGCTTTCAATACCAAAATATGAATTGTGGAAATTGGAACACCAAAATGCCGTTGCATTATGAAATCTGCACGTTATATTATTCCTCTTATTTAGATGTTTGTGTATCTTTCCTGGGGCTTCATGGTTTCCAGAGTGGAGATCTTAAGTTAATGAGTGACTGCAGTTCCTGTGATATGTTTTACTTTTTCAATGTGGGATTGAGGGTCTGCAAGCTTCGCTGACCATTTTGTTTGTTGATTAAAGGTGTTGCATTTCTAGAGTTTGTATTTCTTTTGTTGTTTTGTTGTTAACCAGTGGTCTTTGAACTGTAATATTTTATTGTATATTGTTTGACACTGAGGATATTTGTTTAGGTACACGTAATACATGAGTGGGCATGGGCTGGTACTCCTAATGACGGTGCTGCTTGGCTTCGTTTACAAAGGCTAGCTGATACCTGGCATCGGATACTTCTAATACCAGTTTTCGGTGGAGTCATTGTTGGCATGTTGCATGGTCTGCTCGAGATATTGGACAAAATATCACAGTCCAGCTCTTCTCCGGGACAAGGATTTGATTTGATTGCTGGAATCTTCCCTACAGTGAAGGCCACTCAAGCTGCGATAACTCTGGCTACTGGTTGTTCTCTGGGTCCTGAAGGCCCTAGTGTAGATATAGGGAAGTCATGTGCCTATGGATGCTCAGCGATGATGGAAATCAACCGGGAAAGAAGAATAGCTCTCGTTGCAGCTGGTGCAGCTGCTGGAATTTCTGCAGGTATGCCATTTCTCATTAAGAAGAGATATTTCTTCTCACTTCCAAAGTAATGCAGAGTATAATGCCTTTAGCAATTTATATGTTTGGAAGTTGCATAGTTTGTATGTAATTTCTGAGGTGATATCTCTCAGAGGTATTCTAGGGACGTTGACAAAGATGAGACGTTGCTTGGCAATCTCAAAACCATTATAAATGGATGCTTTTGCGAAGTTCTCTCGTAAGGAAGGTTTTGGTCTGTTATAGCTTGTATAGATTATGAATTTCATGTATATTCTAGTGATACTAAGAAGAACACCCTCATGCTGTCCCATCTTTCTTCAATACCAAAAGACTTCTTTTTCTCTTTTTTCTTTCCTAAAAAATAAAACAATATGTTACCAAAATAGGCAGTCACCTTGGAGCCAAATTGCCCACAAGTCCTTTGAGCTGCAAGGTTCAATATGGGTCTCAATATCAAAGGATTAGAAACTATTCCTCCTATCTATGAGAGAGGCTGTTTACTATAGCAGGGAAAAATACTTGCTTATTATTTTTGTCAATGTGTCAAAAAATAATCGGATAGTCCTCTGTAGTGTACTTTCTAACACATGCATAACCATGAGAGTATGCTTGTCTGTGTGAAAATTGTGCCTTTGCGCCTTTCTTGGAGCTTGCCTCAGCTGGTTGATGGATCTTTAGGTTCAACTTTTTTTTTTTGTTCTGCAGGTTTCAATGCAGCGGTAGCTGGCTCTTTCTTTGCAATTGAAACAGTTTTAAGACCACTCCGTGCCGAAAATTCACCCCCTTTTACAACTGCAATGATCATATTGGCTTCTGTTATATCATCAACTGTATCAAATGCAGTACTTGGGGAGAAACAGGCTTTCACAGTGCCCACGTATGATATGAAATCTGCTGCCGGTATTTGATCTAATTCTAGTTTATTTTATTATGGCTAAAACATTACTATTATAGTTTATGGATATTTCCGTGAGTGGTGTTCTATTTATTTTTCTATAGATGCACATGTGCCAATGAAGTTTTTTTTGCCCTTTCACAGTTTGGCTGCACTCAGCCAGTGTTTATGATCATGTGGCATTGTTGTATAAAATTCTTGTAATCTGGGAATTGTGAAGTTGCATTTCTGCTGTAGTTGTACCATTTCTCATGAGAATGTTTCCCGGTAGTGTTCATACTTACTATTGTCATTCACATGCCAAAATTTGCTAAAAAAGGAATGGACAATGTCGCACATGCTTTTTTCTTGTCTCCTATATGTCTAAAGTAACATCTGAGCGTACTGTCCTTTTCGCTGGTAACAAGGAAGACAGTGACATGTTCTTATATTGTCATTCATAGGCACAACTTAAGTAGGCTGTAACATGGAATCAGTTTCTATTCTAATTTTTGGCACAGATACCATACCAACCTCACCTCCTCAGTGGGCATCTAGGCATATCCTCATAACATGCTTGAACCATCATGGTCTCACTTTCCTCATCTTGTCTACCACGGAGGCCACTCCCATCTTGTCCTGGATATCTTCATTCCTAATCGTATCTCTACTAGTCAGCACACTCATCCACATCAGCATTCTCATTTTCACAACTCTCATCTTTTGTACATGAGAGTTCTTAACAAGCTAACACTTCGCCCCATACAACATAGTCGGCCTAATCACCACTGTGTAAAACTTATCAGACAAAACTCTAGAGGCGACTGCAGTTCCTGTGATATGTTTTACTTTTTCAATGTGGGATTGAGGGTCTGCAAGCTTCGCTGACCATTTTGTTTGTTGATTAAAGGTGTTGCATTTCTAGAGTTTGTATTTCTTTTGTTGTTTTGTTGTTAACCAGTGGTCTTTGAACTGTAATTTGAAATGGCTTGTGAATCAAGCCTCACTTCACTAACCTCGTGCGTCTTATCACTGAACTTGCACTCCACGTATTCAGTCTTAGTCCTACTCAGCTTGAACCTTCTAAACTCAAGGAGTCTAGGTTTTGTCTTCAAACCTCAAGCCAAGGTTAACTCCATAGTGATTCTCGCCAGTCAGTATTATGTTATTTGCAAATAACAAACAGACACCATGGCACCTCACCTTGGATATGGTGTGTCATAAGATACGTTTAAGAGAGAATGGATAAAGTGATGTCTGTTTTAGATGACTGGGTATCATGTTACTTCATGCTTTATGTTTATTAACTGTCTTGATTCTTATCTTATTAATTTTTTTTCTAAATACTTGAGAATGCTTTGTTTTTGTAGAGCTTCCATTATATCTGATACTGGGGATGCTGTGTGGAGTAGTAAGTGTTGTTTTCACTCGATTGGTGTCCTGGTTCACCAAGGGGTTTCAGTACCTCAAGGAAAAGTATGGACTTTCTGATGTTGTCTGCCCTGCTTTGGGGGGTTTAGGAGCTGGTGTAATTGCTCTGAGATATCCTGGAATTCTCTATTGGGGTTTCACTAATGTTGATGAAATCCTACATACTGGGAAAACTGCATCTGCACCTGGAATCGGATTGCTAGCTCAATTAATTGCTGCAAAAGTCATGGCCACTGCTTTGTGCAAAGGATCTGGCCTTGTTGGTGGATTGTATGCACCAAGTTTAATGATAGGTGCTGCTGTAGGTGCTGTATTTGGAGGGTTAGCCGGGGAACTGATTAATTCAGCTATTCCAGGGAATGCTGCTATTGCCCAGCCACAGGCATATGCATTGGTCTGATATACTTTTACTTTACCAAAACAATTATTACACTTTACTGTACTTTAGGTAGCCAACTTTTCTAATGGATATATGTAAACAATGCAGGTGGGGATGGCTGCTACACTAGCTTCAGTTTGCTCAGTGCCTTTGACTTCAGTGCTTTTATTGTTTGAATTGACAAAAGATTATAGAATTTTGCTTCCTCTCATGGTTAGTCTTGCTGAACAAAGATTCACGAACTCTAATTATTTTTCATGTGTCTTACTGAAAGCTCCCATGCTTTCTTAGAACACCTATCTATGTATTACAATCTCTTGCATTCTGAGTAACTCAAGTATTTTTTGAGACAGATGCTTGCCATCCTAGGTTAACTTTATAATTTGAGTATGCAATGGACTTCCTTTAGTTATGCGTTTGTTAATATTTGAGTTACTCTCATCCTGAAATTAAGGTTTCCCTGCTTTGATACATGTCTGGTGTTTATTTTCAAGTTTATCTTAGGCAATCATTACCTATATTGCTGACTTTTAACTGTGGCAGTATTGCAGTTTTCTTGTTTGAGCCTTAACTTAATTTTGAGCTTTTTTGTGTGTTTGACCTCCACACCGGATTTTTTGGCTACTATCTGAACACTCTTCTGGAAATTCTTTCCTGGAATCACCCTGAGGGGAGAATGTGCATGGTCAGGTGGTGAATTTGATCTCAGTAACCTTTTTGGTGGGTTAATTTAATCTTTGATAACTTTTGGCCATAGGGAGTGCTTGGATTGGGCTTTTTAAAGTAGCTTAGGAGGTACTTTTTTAGCCTTAAAAAAGGTGCTTATTAGCACTTTCTGTGTTTCCCAAGCACTTCCATAATTAAAAACAAGCTTAAAATCCAAAAATTACTTAAAATAAGTCAATCCAAACACCCACTTATAAGGTAAAAGTCATAAGTTGATCATACCCAACTTTTGGGTTATACTTATTCTTTTACTTTTCGCCCAAAGAATGTGCTTAAAAAACACATTTTTGTCTTTCTCAAACACCTCCAAAAATTAAAAGAACTTAAAAGCCAGAAGCTACTTAAAATAAGCCAATTTATACAAAAAAGTATCACACACGAGTCTGTGTAAAATGAGATCCAGATTGCTTTCTAACTTAATTACAAAATAGTATGAGATAAATCTGACTTGTTCTCCTTGTTTACAAACAAAGTGCTAATTCCTTTTACTCTCAGTTATCTGGTATATTGTGGATCCGTGAAATGTGGATGGAAAAACATCTATCCATTATTACCGATCATGGAAGAAAAACATTTTTATTTGTTAAAGTTGAGTTCGATCTTCAGCAGAGTGGACCACCTTGTTCTCTAATTGTGGAGCTGAAAATACAAGAGTTTTGTGCAAATAAATGAATCAATAATTAGTTCTTTTTGCTTGTCCGGTTGGTTTGAATTATCAAAGATTGATCTCATATAGGGACCTTTTTTTTTCCCTTTTTCTTGAGAAGGGATCGCATATAAGGACCTTGACTGTATTGTAATCCAGTCCAGTCTTCAGAAGAAATTAACTGAAAATAGGAGGGCTGTATAAATAAGACAAGCATGATTCATTACTTCTGATTTTATTAGTAGATTTAATTTGTTAGTCTAAGTTTATGAGGAAATGCAATACTCTAATTCAGTTGAACTAAAATATACAATGCTGAAATGACAAATTTATGCTCAAGAAGTTAACCACCTCTTTAACCAACCAAACAACCGGCCTGCAAGATTTGAGTTTTTCACTATTAATTAGGCATTTTGGTTTACCATGCTAGGAGTCCACTAGGGATATTCCTTGAGTTCCAATTGGAAGAATTACGAATAAGTAGGTGAAATCTTGGCTTTGATGGGCTAACTTTTGTTTGCATCAGTCAATGATAGAATAGGAACATACCTCTGCATACTTCCGTGTTTAGGTAAAAATATTATATTTAAGTGACGTTAGCTGGTTTTGGGAACAACCTCGCTACCTCCACAAGTTAGAAATAAAGTCTACATACACTCTACCCTCCCCAAATTGCACCTTTGGGATTTCACTGGGCTGTTGTTGCTGCAACTGCTTTCCAGAAAAGACTATATAACATAACTTTCTAGTTTCTAGTACATACCTTGCTGATTTGGATTTCATTGGGTCGAGATTACTTTTGGATAAATGTTTGGAATGGAGCCAACTGACGTGTCTTGATTGGTTGAAGCACAAGGAAATATTTTCTAGATAGGTGGGAGCAAGACTTCTCCTTACTTCAACTTGCTCCTATAGCATGTGAAATTGTTTGCTAACCTCATCTGGAGGCTTAAGCTGTTAGGGAGACACATTATTTGTGTATTTTAGACTGCAAAAAGCTGGTGCATAACTGTGTGAGCTTTTCATCAGATTCAGAGATTTGTGGTGAATACTCCATCCCTTCCTAACTAGTGTGTGTGTGTGTGTGGGGGGGGGGAGATAGATGATTGAACTTGGAGAGGGGAAAACATCATTTATGTTCTAAAAAATTTAGTGTTACTTTTATATAGAGTTTATACTCCCTCTGTACCATCTTATGTGACACACATTCCTTTTTAATCCGTCCCAAAAAGAATGTCACTTTACTATTATTAGAAACAATTTAACTTTAAAATTCACCTTTTATCCTTAGTGAAATGATTTACGATCACACAAATATCTAAGGATTGTTTTAGACCACAGGTTTCTTAAGTCTTTCTTTTTTCCTTAAATACCGTGTCAAGTCAAACGGTGCCACATAAAATGGGACGGAGGAAGTACTTCTTTCCCAAATTGTAGTGATTATTTCTGACCATGTGCTGGATAGTTAGATGATCACATGGATGTTATTTGCTATTGTAGGTTGCCGTTGAAAAGATATATGGGGTAAAACTTGCATTTTTAATCATGCAATTGTTTTAAATATTCTTTAATAGGGTGCTGTTGGGCTGGCAATATGGGTGCCTTCCGTAACCGACCAGCAGAAAGAAACGGAGTCATCAGAAGCCAAGTCAGCATCAAAAGGTTACTCTATTCTTTCACCAGATGATGAGAAAAATGAAGGGAATGTTTCTAGGCAATTTGGTGAGAGAAATAACTTGGAACTAATGGCAATTGGGCATCATAACAGTCATGAATTATTTGATGAAGGTCTTGTTCTAGAAGATCTAAAGGTACTAGCTTTGAATTTGGCATCGAGAAAGTGGGAAAAGTTTGCATTTTATGGAATCTTGCTTTTAAATATTTTGAACCAAACACCACCTATTTTCTTTAGGAGACTTTTCTTGTGATTTAGGTACTTCAAGAATCTAATGTGTATTTCCGTCTTTTAGGTTTCTCAGGCCATGTCAAATGATTATTTGAAGGTCTCTCCGAGCCAAACTGTGAAAGAAGCATTAGAATGCATGCATGATGGCCGACAGAGATGCGTTCTTGTGGTTGATGCTGAAGGTTACTTGGAAGGAATTTTAACATATGGTGACATCAAAAGGAGCTTGTTTAAGAACCATGGGGATTCTTCCGACAAGGATTTTTCAGTCACAGATGTATGTGCTTTAGATTTCCAATATGACACATGTCTGTTAGTGTTTAATTCTTTTCCGTCCTGATTTTGTGTTCACGTTCCTATCTTTGCCTCCGGGAATTCAGTCCATGTGCACCTCCTTCGTTTTCTTACTTTAGTTACATGATTTTCAGGCAAATGCTCGTCTTGTGTCCTCTATATGCACAAGAGGGATAAGCTATCGTGGCCAAGATCGTGGACTCCTGACTTGTTATCCTGATACAGATCTAGCAATTGCGAAGCAACTAATGGAAGCCAAAGGAATCAAACAATTGCCTGTGGTCAAGCGTGGTGGAGAATTCAGCAGAGAGAGAAAACGCAGAATTACTGCTCTTCTGCATTATGATTCAGTAGAGGAGTCAATCAGGTTTTGCATCTTCTCTGTGTAAATTTCTCATAGTAAGCTTGTATGTTATATTATGTTTCTTTGGTCGTGTTAGCTTGCTTCTTATTCCAATAGAACATTATTATATTAACAAAGTAAATAAAAAGGAGAGAAATACTAGGTGTTGAAGACAAGTAAATCAAAGAAAATTAGGACGAATTATATTTTTTGGTATTAACAAAACTATGTAGATGGAGCTGAACTTTATAGGATATTTTCGAATCCTTGTAAGATGAACGAGAACATATGTTTTAAAATGTAAATTGGCTTCCAGCACAGCTTTTGTGCTGATGACTAATAGACTGTTACCTTTCTCCCAAAAAGAGAGGAAAACTACTCATTTGTGGATTTTGAATTGTTTAATAAGTTTTTGGGTTTTGTATTGTCAGTGTCTGAATGTAATGAATGCCACAGGGATGAAGTTAGTCGACAAAAGTCAGTCCACCAGAAGAATGAAGAAGAAAAAGACGAGCAGATCATAATGAATGGTCATAATTGCTGAAGATATCAATAGCAAGTTTCAACAAGAAATTTGCGTTTGGTCTAATTTGGCTTCAGGTTGGTGTATGCAACTTTGCTGCAGTCCTCAAATCTGAGACTGGGAAAGCAAGCTTCAACAAGAAATTTACGATCTTGGTTGGACCTGAGTAGGTAACATCCGATTCACTGTATATTCTTAACTTAATGTGCGTAGAAATTGAGGTCCTTTCTGTTTGTATCTGGAGCGGACGTGTTGCACCAGGCTGCCTACAGAGCCCCAGCGTAATTGCATAAATTTTCCTCAATAGTTTTGGTTGTACTCCTCGGAAAGGCAGTAGTTACCAGTGTAAATTTGATATTTTACATTTTGTAGATGAAATATATACTTGGTAGATCAGGATAATACCAAAATGCGAGAAGTCGCCATGAACTATTAGTATATACACAACTAGTTGAAATTCTATTCACATGTCTCTTTTGATATGATGTTAAGATTACTTTTACTATTGGGTTGTTTCCTTTTTAACCATTTACATATTTTTCATGAAAGTCTATGGCTTGCTTTTCACTAAACATAATAATTTAAAACATAAGGGATATGCTAATGAGTACCCTTCCATTATTGGATATTAATATTATGATTGAAGAATATTACTAGGTGATAAGCGATCGGCAATAATAGACGAGAAACAAAACAAACAAGCTTGTGCATCCAAAGATGCATCTAGTATTTACAATTTGGTTAAAAATCAATTTATATTAAAAGATTGTCAGTAAATTCCTCACATCTAATGATGCTTGCCTAGTAGTTTGGCAAGCAACGAATTTAATAATCATAACATTCGGACATTAAATACCTCGTGCCGGACCTTTATATGACAAGGGTGACACATAGAAAAAACAATAATAATTTGATTTTTAATACAAGGGCAAAACAAAATGAAACAGAGGAACTAATAGTATGTCCCATGGAACACATGTAATTCTATTATGCCACTCCAACTAACATAATATGGTACTGATTTCCAACTAAGAACATAAAATGTCTTGCTGCAACTTATACTCCCAAAAAAGTTGCATGCACAATCATGGTGCAGTTTAGTGAAAACAACCAGTACACGGAGGACATAAACCTTAGCCTCCAAAGAATGATGAAGGGAGATGAGACATGGAACTTCTCCATGTTACAGCCTGAAACTGTTGTCAGTATAACAAGAAGCTGAGGCACAAACACCAAATAAATGGCTGGTATTTAAGGAAAAAAAAAAAGATAAAATATAGCTTAAAATTTTTTCAATTATAGGACTTTGTATAGGAGGTATGCCCATTAAATACCAAAATCAGCATCTCTAACTTTCTTTTCTTTAGAAAAGGCAAAAACTATAAATTTACATCTGAGGTCCAAGCGGCAACCTGTTCATAAATTGCTGATAAGCTGATGAGCCATTGGAGAGGTTCAATCCAGGATCCGACATAGGTTCCACCTTTGGTTCTTCCTTTGGGAACATAAATCCCATATCATGCATGGGTCGCGACTGTCCTAGATAGGAATGAATAGGAACCTCCCCTGGCTTGTTTTGATGAGGGTGAAATCCAGCCATTGCTAGACTGGATAGGCCGCCTTGCTGGTTCATTCCATAGCTAAATCCTGGGGTAGGTCCGAGTTGGGGCCTCCCTGACATACCAAATGAGCCCAGTGAAGGTTGCCTGTCAAAACGTGCCATGGCATTCTGAAGCTGTGCAGGCTCAGGCCTATGTAAATGGTTTTGAGCAGGGGCAGGTACTGGAGTTGGATGAGTGTTGGAGGCCCCTGAATTAACATGACTGCTGTTGCGAGCTGCAGGAACATCATGGTTGTGCTTCCCTTCATAGGTGGTAATCACCGACTTCAGGTCATGTGAGGCCCTCTCAACATGCTTCCTGACATTGCAGCCAGCACTTGTGCACTTGTAGTAACTCCTGCCAAACGGGAAAGCCGTCATCTTTTAGCAAACTTTACAAGTCAATTCAGGATTCTGGAGTTACAATTTTTTGACAAACCTTGGATTTGGATTCCCTTTAACGACCTTTTGCCCATACTTGCGCCAGCGGTATCCATCATCAAGGATGTCCACTTCACTTGTAGTTTGAACCACAACTCTTGGCTCCCTGATGGCTCTTGTGGCACCAGTCATATCTGCAGAGTAAGTCTCAACTTTCCTAGTAATATTAACAAGAGATAATGAAAAGTTTAGTCATCAGGTCAATTTGTAGAATTTTGGAAATCTTATTCATTAAGGTTAATGATGATAAAGAAACCTTCTTTTAGACTCGGACTCATCTCCTTCACCGTCATAACCTTGTGATACACTGCCATGAGTTGCACGATCATCTTCATCTTCATCATTTGAAAAAGTTGACGACACATCTACTGCATCCCCTGATTCCAACTGGGTGTTATTCTGAGCAGGGAAAGAGGCAGATCTGTTGCAGTACTCGGAGCCCATGTTCACTGATGATGTTGCCTCAAGATTGTTGTTCCTCCAATCAAAACCTCCTCCAGCACCAGGTGCTTTCTGGATGTTTGCCCGACCCAGATCACCACTAGCACCTTGTTCAGCACCATCCACCTGTAGGTCACCAAGTGAATTTGTGGATCCAAGGGCTGATCTACGGTTAGGTGGCGGTTTTGGGTGATTGTGGGCTCCCTTGTATATAATCTCAGTAATATGACCCTCTTGAGAACGCTCCACTTTCTTCTTGACTGGACAGTTTGGATGTGTGCACTTATAATAACTTCGAGGATACTCGCTCCCTTTAACTTGTTTCTGCCCATATTTTCGCCAATTATAACCATCATCTGCTGGGGCACCAACAACATTCTGATCTCCACCTCCTCTTTGATCAATGTCCTCATCTTGCAGTTCATTGAGAGGTGGAGAATGCTCCACATTACTACCGACTGCCTGAAAGGTCCTCGACTCTGGTGCAACATTACTACTCGTGACATCCTTCTCAGCAGAAAATCTAGGGAAATCAGATGCTTGATGAAGTGTTCCATTCTGAGTCGGATTTTGTGTAGCTTCCACATGGTGAGATAAAAGTGAGTTTTGTGAATGAACTGAAACTTCAATGTTTGGAAATCCTTGCTGAGAAAAATTGTACGGGTTCACCTGCAACCAAGACTAACAAACAAGCTCGGATATTGGAAACAAACAGAATATCTGTGCAGAGTGCATTTGAGAGACAGAGAGAGAGATTACTCTGCTAGTCGCGCCAGGAAAAAGAGATGGAGCAGTCTCTGGAACTGGCTTGAAAGAAAAGGACGATGAATTCATACTCTCTAAAGCATTCTCTTTCCTCTTATCTAGATCCTCCATCATCAATGCTGAGTTCCTACTCTCCATGCCAGAGGAAAATGGAAATTTTCCAGTTGTTGGGGATGGTTGCACCTGCAAGACATTGATAGTAACTTTTATATGAAAGAGAACCTTGAAGAAGAATACTTCAGCTTCAGAAGAACGGGAATTACACACAGATGTACAAGCACCCAAAAGAAGTAACCTTTGCATTAGACCAAAGCCAAAATAATTCAAGCAAATAGTGCCCCAAAATGATACTCCCTCCATTTCAATTTATTGTTTTAGTTTTGACTTGACTCGAAATTTAAGAAAGTAAATAAGACTTTTGAATCTTGTGGTATTGACCTGAAGATATGCAGAATGAACCAAAATGTTCTTTAATCTTGTGGTCTTAAACACGCCATGGGGAAAGTCAGAATTAAAGAGTTACCGAAAAGGGAAAGGGGTATTCTTTTTCAAACTGACTAAAAAGGAAAATAAGACAAATGAATTAAAATGGAGTATACATATCAGAAACTAATAACTACAGCCCTTGCATCTCTTTTCTGAGTTCTGAAAACTTCAATTAGAAGATCAAATAAATAGTAAAACCAATATATGGATCATGATGTGAAATTTTAGGACACAACTTCTTAAAACTCTGACATTTGGTTATGCTTTGGTAGAATATAAAGCAAGAGGAAGATGAACGGAAGACAGATTTTATTGCAGATGAACTTTGCAGTGCAAGGGTAAGAGACCGCTAGTTTTAAAAAACATTTTATAATGCTTATGCTACAAACACAGAAGAGGAGAGCCTCCATTCAGTAAATGCAGAAAAGAATTGCATGGACTTTGATAAAATGAAGGAATTTAATCCCAGTAAAAGAGAATGCTCGTGACAATGACACACCATACAAAGACTCGTGAATAAGTAAAAGCATCTGACTTTTATTTATGAGCTAGTGTTTTCTAAAAATAGCATGACAACTACTTATTAACAAACAGCTATCTAAGCAAGTAATCTATATCCTTATACAGCTTTATATATTACTTTCTCCGTTTCAAAGAGAATATCTCTTCCCATATTTGGCAACTCTTTAATTCTAACTTTCCGTATGACATGTTAAGATTAACTTATCTTTAGTTTACACCACAAGATTCAAAAGTCTTCTCAGACTTCGTGTCAAGTCAAAACCAGAAAAACAAATAGAAACGAAGGGAGTAGTACATTTTAACAAATGGCAGCATAGAACATCATGGACTCTTGCTTAAAAAAATTAAAGAAGCTGGTAAGGTAGAACTATAAAATAGATACAAATATATGTCTTAACTTGATCTATTCAGTATATCACCCAAGAACAACTCTAATCATAGTCACAACTACTCTTATTACATTGCAGAATCAATAGCCTATATTATTTAAACTTGTCTGTTGTATCCCTTCTATTTAATGTTGGCATGCCTCTTAAACGTCCACCATCATAACATAGTTCAGAAACAACCAATAATAAGCAACCTAAATCTGGAAAATCAGTTATGTGTTGGGGGTCAAAGGGTAGACAGAAGGTGTATCTTGAGAACGCTCCACTTTCTTCTTGACTGGACAGTTTGGATGTGTGCACTTCTCCGTGTTCAACTTTGGGGCATTAAATCCAGCTCTAGCTGCCATTCTTTCCAAAAGTCCTCCTCCGCGAGAGCTCATTTTCGGGTCAGACAATGCATCCAACTTCACCGGTTGTTGTTCAGTAATTGCAGCTTGTGCTCCATCATTTCCATCAGAATTGCCAACATGTTCTTGAGGTCCAGAAGCTATGTTTTCACGTTTAGTTTCATTGGTGCCCTCAAGAGTTGATCTTGACCCAACATCATCACCTAGCAGCGAAGAGAAAAATGTTCTTGGACTTGGACTTGGAGCCATCCAATCTCCCATAATGGCAACATGATCATCAAATCCACCCATCAATTTGTCAACACTGTTAGCATGAGCAGCTCAAACGCCAAATTAACTGCAACACGGAGTAACATGAAATGAATACAAAGCCACAAAGATTCTAAATCACACCAATTTTTAAAACAGACATATCTTGAATGCTTTTTAAACAATGTCAAAGGAGGAGTGATACTCGAGGCGTTAAAGCTACTTCCGCTATAAGACACTTAGCCGTTCACTCATAATCATTTTAGGTACTTTAACTTATTTGTTTCCTATTTTGAAGAGATAGCAAATACTCCTGAACAACTGTGGTTATTCTTGCAAAGTCTTGTGTGTGTGTGCGCACGAGTGAGCACACGCTTCAGATATAACAGAGCAAAGATCTCAAAACCATCCTCTCCATTAATCTATTTTCCTTCTATATCCACCAGAAACACGAAGGCCTCTCGGATTATCATTTTTTTTATTTCTAAATTGGGGGTCAGGGAAGGGATTACAAGGTGGGAATTGAACCCTCACCAACAAGATGAATGTTCAGATAGCCAGCCAATCAACCAACCAATTGAGCTACTAATATTCCCTTGGGATTACCATTAAATCAATGAATCAGAATACAACAGCATAAAGAATTCACATATACCCCTCTATCAGATTTTCCTTTTGTTATCAAAAAAGCCCATCAAAGGAAAACAAACAGCCATAAATTAATTACATTCCACAATAGCAGAATTTTGATCTAGGGCAGCTGAAAAAACATGCAATTCCTGCAAGAAAAACCAACTTCTCCTGCCTTAAACTGATTATAGATAGCAAAGTTTGAAACTTCACTAAACCTTGCAACACATCAGGATCTAACAAATAAGGAAACAACAAAAAGGGAAAGAAAAAATCATTTTCCAGGCAAAGGGGGTCATCAAAAACAAAGGAAACAGGCAGATAGCAGATAAAAACCCCAGGAGGCAAAATCAATGATTAGAAAGTGATGATCAAAGAATAACAAAATAAACATAAAAAAAGACAGTCAAAGAACAGAATGATAAAAATGAAGAAAGATAGACCCTTTGGCCTGACCTCCAACAGAGATTAGTCTCAGGTTATGGGATTATTTTTTTTCCTCCAGCAAAGACTTTCTTCCAAGAAACAAATGAGAAAAAGCAAAAGCAATCCTTCCTCCCTCCACAACTTGCTGTCAATTTCTCCCCTCTTTTCTCTCTTTCTTTTTCTCTCTCTGTGGAAAAATAGTTAGATTGGGCACAAGATTATGATTGATTAGGCAAAAGAAAATTAATAATTATAGGAATATATGAATAAATATTGGAAGTGGGGCGTCTTTGGATGTTATGGTGGACCTCTAAATGTTTTGGAATCTTTTGAAAGAGAAAACAAATGAAATTGGGGATTTTTTATGAGACTTATAACATACGATACAATTGTTTTTTATGGTGTCCGAACTAGTTTTCACATGCCTTAATTAATTTTATGAGATGCGTATTATTTTTTACTATCTACCAAGGCTAAAACAGATTAAAATAAATCATTTACCCCTCTATACCATATGAAGTGAATTTTTAAGTTTGTTTTAATTGTTCAAAATTCAAGATAAATGTTTGAATTTTTTCATATTTATCCTTTAATGAAGTGTTATACGAGTATTTTATAAGAAATAAATTGTACTACTTGGAAATAAACAAAAGAAAAATAGTGAAAAATATAATTTAAATTACGTCTTGAATATTTTTTTAATGGGTGTGTATTTTCTCACAAAATGTACTTATACGGAATGGAGTAGTGTTTTAGTCTTGAAAATTGAACCAGAGACTTTTTGGTGCTCAACCAACGTCATTCACACTAAGTCACACCCTTGACTGCAACATACGCACAATTATTAATTTTTTATTTTTATTATTTCGTTGGTTTCAGTTCATCTGGCTTGCTTTTTGCCTTTTTTCTTAAGAAAAACGTCTCCTTTTTATCAATTTTTTAACTTTAACTTTTCATATTTTGATGTTCAAGATCACAAAATTAAAAGAATAGTTAGTACATTTTATGTATATTTAATTCAAAATTTTATTTATAAGAATAAAAATGTTCAAATTAAAATTAGACCATGATTTGATGGGCCGGGCTAAAGGGCAAAAAAAAACCCGGGTCTCGAAATGGAAAAAATGTTATCCAAGTCTGACCAGCCAATAACAGAAGGCCACGTGGAAGGGTAGTTTGACTGATGGAGCTAATTTTGAGGAATAACATGCTGTGATAAAACGGACAAATGGGCAAATTACAGTAATTGCAACTAATTTTTTTTGCTTTTTGGGAATAATAATAATAAATTTTAACAAGTACTTTTATTTTCAGGTAAAATCATTAATTATTAAAGATGTATCCTTTTATAGAAGGGAAATTAAATTAATGATCTATGAGATTTATGATTAAGAATGATTAAAGTATTACTAATAATGTTATATATACTCATATTGGGATATATATACTTTGATATGATTTTTTTTTAGCTAGCTATTAGGTACTTTTATAAATGTATTATTATTCAAGATTTGAATCGGTAAATAGGAAGCAGACATAGTCGCTTTTTTTCTTCATGGTTAACATTTTGGATGAAATTTAAGTAGGGGATAAATTTTATGGATGATTAAATGAATATGATTCTTGTAATATGATGGTAGATTTTAATTGACTAAAAGTCGGAATCAATCTTTATTTTTTTATTTTTTTGGTATGAGTTTCTCCTTCGAAAATTGATATTTTGATTTTATTATGATATTTATATCGTAATTAATGATATATGTTTTTATTTTTACTTTACCTACTAAAGTTAAATTATTTAAATTAGTGTAAAAATCAATTAGTACGAGTTAGTATTTATACTTACTTTACCTACTAAAGTTAAATTATTTAAATTAGTGTAAAAATCAATTAGTACGAGTTAGTATTTATACTTTTTGTATTTATTATCTATGTAATTATTTGTGTGATAATGAGAGTTTTACATGAAAATAGACTTCTTACCTCATTTAAAAGTAGGTAAAACAGAATAATTGTGTAATAAATGTTTTTATTTTTCATTACTTGTATAAATGCAAAAAGTGATTAATTAATGATTATCAACTCAAGGATGATACCTTTTTATTATAGTTCATGAAATCTTGTTGTTGCATATATAAGTCAAGTTAGAATAACAACATATGTATCATTGATTGTTAACGTGTATTTTACAATCCAACACTTATGATTGATGTGTATTGATACAGTTTAAAAGCATACAAAAAAAGAAAGAAAAAAAAGGCGAAATTCATCAACAATGCGTCATGCATATATATAACTTACAAATTACAAATACGTTTAGTATGATTTTATATCATATTATGATTTGAGATTGTGATTATTTATCATTTCTAAGAAAAATATAGACAAATAAACTTACGCAATAAATTAACAGTATTGTATTCAATTTTTTCCTTCTTTCTTACTTTCATGGATTAGTTTGGCCTTTTTCCGAGACATTAATATTATATTTAATTTGGATAATTGAAGTATTGACTGGTAGAATGTATTATGTACGTATTACGTGGTACAGTATAATTAGTTTTTTAAAAAAAAAAAGATAGGAACAACGTAATATAGACCATTTATTTGGAATCATTTAGAGGTGGATGGTGGGGGACATTGACTTATTTTTTTAGTGTAACCATAATAAATACGATATTTTATAATCAAATATAGAATGATTGATAATGAACTGGCTATTTTATTCTACATCACAGAAATTGACTTCCACGATGTTTAGAAAAAAGGAAAAAAAAATTATTGGAAATTTCCAGTTTTATAAATTAAATGGTCTAGTGATATTTAGTGTAATAGGAAAGATTAAAAGGTAAATGATTTGTTTATAGGTATGGATAGGTGCAGTAGTGGAGTCAGGATATTAATTAAGGGGATTCAAAATTTAAAGAATAATCGTACGAATTAATAAAAGGGAGTTTGATATCTATTATACATAGATAAATTAACCTTGTATAAATAACATAATTTTTCGTCGAAGAGAGTTCGGATGAACCCTCACCCCTGAATAGGTGAAGTTTGGATTTTTAGTTTATGGATTGGTATTATAATATTTTTATTTATTGAGTTTTGAATAGATTAACCATAACATATATAGATAAAAAAAAAAAATCAATACAAATATAAAGTTCAAACTTCGAACCTGAGTTATTGAATTTTTGTCAAATGTGTATTTACTATATTGGCTCTGTTAAAATAAAAATCTGTAATTATTTTTTTATTTATATCTGGTATAATGATGACATGATAAGTTGAAATGATATAACTATGATTCATATAATTGAACTTTAATAAATATTGACAATTTTCAATAATAGACCTAAGCGAGTGATATTGTGTGTCCTCTTCATTGATATGATTGACATCGATTGGGCAATTTGTTTCATTACGACAACTTTATATATTTCATTTAATTTGCGACGTTTAGTTCTTATTTGATGCTTTACATGAGCATTTTTGTAGTTAAAATTTGAAGTAAACTTTATCTTTTCTGAGTATTCCAAGAAATTTTTTCTTGTCTCTAAAAATTCGTCAATATTGCTATTATTAATGTTCAATTTTATTCTTTCTACACGAGGTGAAGACCAAACATTTAATTTGACTTATTTAAAAATAGAAATTTGACTAGACAATGTTTCAATAATTTTATGATCGTTATTTGTTATTAATTGCGTAAAAGAGGAGTTGGGAGATCTATATTCTAAGAAAAAAGTTTGAAAATTATTTTAATTATTTATCAACTAATCCATAATTTTAACTTCAAACTTGAATATAGAGTTTTTATTAAAAAATTCAAATTTATTTTTATGTTCAAATATACCTTCAACTTTTAAATATTTTTAACTTTAATTTTTTTAAAATATAAATCAAATCATATCGAAATGCTATTTGAAAAGTTGAAATTGATAGTTAATAATTGGTTATTCATAAATCAGTATAACGCATAAAACATTGTACATTAAGAAAAGTGTAAATAAAATGGGAGATAAAAGAAAAAGTGAAAGTAATTTTTTTTAAAAAAAAAAAAGACAAGCAATTAATGTATTTATGAAAAGACTAAAAGTAGCACTAATAAATTACTAATCTAGGGATTATCACGGGGAAAAGGAAATGAATAACACAATTAATTAATAAATTATTTAATTAAATTAGTGGAATCTAATTAGAGTAAGTATAGTTTAAACAAAGAAAAGACAAAGCAAAAATTAATATTTTTGTTTGTTAGTGATAATAACATGCCAATTGGGGGTTCCATTATGGAACCAAACAATCACTCGAATATTTTTCTGACATCTAATTTTATATAATTAGTATTGCTAATTAGGGTGCATTATCATTAACAGCTGACAATTAGACCATTAGATTTCTTATATTAATTTATACTATAATCTATTAAGTCCTTAATGTCATGTGCAGATTGACACCTCTCTATCATCTGCTTATGAGACATTTGATCATGAATAAATTATGTATAACTTATCTAAATTAATAGCGTAAAGAGTTAATTATTATTTTTTTTTATTCTTTTTTAATTTATAGAAATTTCTTATAAAATATGATAATTTGAATACATTAGGTAATTCAAATGCGTTAACTCAGTTTTGGATTTAAAAAATTAATAAATTAGGATTTTTAAGTATAAGCAGGTAACGTTTATAGCATGATATATTAAATACAGAGATAACTTAAGAATCAGAATTAATGTATTTGGATTACTGAATTAATGTATCAGGATGGAATGGAAAGGAGGGATTTTTGAAATTTTTGGGAATGAGTTAGAATAATGAAAAATATGATAAATAAATAAGTGTAATTAAGTATTTTTTTTATAAAATTATTCACACATATTAAAATAATTTTTGTATATAGAAAAATTAAATTAAAATTATTGAATT